>PVJO010001878.1:0-158258 GCA_004026905.1 Hystrix cristata
GAATATACCAGATAAATTAAAGGAGCAATCATGCAGCAATCTCTCAACTTTCCAAATTTTCCTATCACTTAAATGTACTCTTAATACTCTTACATGAAATAAATTGGACACACATGTTTAAGTGCCTCATTATTTCTCTGGTGTGAGAAACCGAAAGCGTAAATAAGGACTAAAATGTATTATATTGGGAAATTGTTCAAATGAGGAAGGAACAGAGGGACAAGAAAAAAAGGAATATAAGGAGGGAGGAGGGGGTGAAGGGAGGGGAGGGGAATGGGAAAAAAAGCAGCAGCAAGATATATCATGTACAGGTACAAATTTCCTATGATGAATGTTATCACTATGTACATCTAAAATGTACCACTAAAATAAAATTTTAAAACATGTAAAGTTATTGTATATAATTACATATACACATATATAAATGTAATGCTTTATTATCATCATCATTATTATTATTTGCAGTACTAGAGACTGAACTCTGGGCCTTTACACTGAACTATATCTCAACCTTTTCTTTTCTTATTTTTTTGAGTCAGAGTCTCGCTAAGTCACTAAGTTGCCCAGGCTGGTCCTGACCTTACAATCCTCCTGCCTCAGGCTCCCACAGTACTGGCATTACAGCCATGTGCCAACATGCCCAGCTGAAAGAAATGGTTTAGAAAATATTTTGGCTCCTTACTTCTTGTTTAGAATAATAATTTATAATAGCAAAATCGGATTGCAAAAACCAATGAAAAATAATGAACACCCATATTATCACTAAGATATCAAATAAATTGTTATTATAGATATAACATGAAATAAGAATTAATGTGTGTTTGCATGCATATGAAAGACTAAAAAAATGTTTACAATGGAAAAAATGGACATGAGCTGGGAAATTGTGCTCATCAAAATAAGCACATTTCTGGGGCTGAGAATTTAGCTCAGTGGTTACAGTGCTTGTCTCCTAAGCACAAGGCCCTGAATTCAATCCCCAGCACCAAAAAAAAAAAAAAAAAAAAAAAAAAAAAAAAAAAAAAAAAAAAAAAAAAAAAAAAAAAAAAAAAAAAAAAAAAAAAAAAAAAAAAAAAAAAAAAAACCAACCAGAAAACAAAAACAACAAAAAACAAAAGCAAAATAAGTACATTTCCAAAGAGGGAAAAGACAAGCCACGCACTGGAAGAAGGTATTTGCAATTCATCTATTGGACAAAGACTCACGTCCAGAATCTATAAAGTCTTCCTACAAATCAGTAGGAAAAAAGCCAGCCATCAAATAGAAAATGGGTAAGAGTTGAGCAAGCACTTCTAAAGAGGATATCCAAATAGCCCACACACGTATAAACAGGTACTTGAGAGAAATGCAATACAAAGTTGTCAAGAAAATGAAAATTAAAGTCAGAGTGAAATCGAAGGATGAATAGCTAAACCAAACGTAGTGTACACACACATACACACTCAATGGAAGAACGGAAAGGCAGGACTCAGACATCTATACACCAATGTTCATAGCAGCATTATCCACAACAGCCAAAAGTTAGAAACAACACAAATGTCTATCGATAGATGAATGGACAGACGAAATGTGTTCTATATATACACTAGAAGAACTGCACCTTAAAAAAAAAAAAGAAAACTCTGACACATGTTACAGCATAGATGAGTCCTGAAGACATTATGCTAAAAGAAAGAAGCTAGTCATGGAAAGACAAATGTTCATGAGGCAACCTAGAGAGAGGAAATTCACAGAGACCAGGTAGAACACTGGCCGGCAGAGGCGGGAGATGTGGACAGTTAGTGTTTAATAGCAAGGGAGTTTCCATTTGGGAACACAAAGCAAAGTTCTGGAGATGGATGGCAGAGATGACTGCCTAATAATAGGAATGTGTTAAATGCCACGCTATACTTAAAAATGATTAAAACAGTTAATTTCACATTACATATATTTTACAGTAAAAAAACAGTGAGGTAGATCTCTCAGAAAAGCTAATGATGGAAAAAAGATGAGCAATAAGCGGTGGTGGGGATGTGGAACAACTGCAACCTTCAGCCACTGTTGGTGAGAGTGTAAATCAGTACTATTGCTTTAGAACAGAGTAACTACTGAGGCTGAGCAGCTACAATCATGGGTTTCAGCAATCCTGTTCCCAGGTACACACTCAACACTAATGTGTACATCTGGTCACCAGCTAGAACCCTCCCTGTAGCATTATTTGTACTACCCTTAAACTGGAAGCCACCACATGCCGCCAATAGAATGGCTAGATATGGTCTCCCCAGGGGCTATACTCCCACGGTGAAAGCCAAGAGCCACATGACATGGATGAAGCTCAAAACGTAACATTGAATAAAAGAAAGCAGATACGAAAAAAAGAAAAAAGGAAAAAAAATAAAAAAAATAAAAAAAAGAAAGCAGATATGAAGGAGCATAAACCACAAGAGTCCATCTGCTTAAAGTTTAAAACTATTCCCTGTTCTTGGATCTCAAGGAGGTGAGATGGGACAGGAGGCAAGAAGGAGCATCAGGGCGCCGGTCAGGTTCTACTTCATCGCACGTGGCATCTTCATTTAATGAAAATTCAGCAGGCTGTATGCTTATGAGCTATGCATTCTTCTGTGTCTATGTGACTTTAATAAAAAAAAAAAAGCGAACCAAATTGGTCCTCTGCAGCATTGCATACACTGAAGTAGTCAATTACAGAATATTTAGGACAGGAGAGTACAGAGAAGTAAGGCCGTAATGGAACAATGGTGAAGCCAAACACTGCATGTGCTTCAACTAGAGTGTAAGTCACCCTCAGGGAGCTGTTTAGGAGTGGGGAAATTTAGGTCAGTGAGCTAATGCTGTTAGAGCATTTGGCCCTATCTCATTCATCCCGGCATCTAACTGCGCAGGGCCTGTTTGAAATGTCTGACATGTGTTCACCTTAACTATAAGCTCCCTGAGAGCAGGAGTTCTAGGACAATCACAGCCCCTAGCACAGAGACAAGTATGTCACAGATATCAAAGTCATTTGTTTAATACAACACGCCATAATGCTAGAACCACATGGCAGAGACATGATAAATTAAATGCATTACAGTGAATGCAGGGACATATAAGAATATCGATCTAGCCAGACACAGAGAAAGCCTACAGTCCCAGCTACTCAGGAGGCCAAGGCAGAGGATCATTGGAGTCCAGGAGTTGGAGGTAAGTCTGGGCAACAGAGAAGAAAGACATCCATCTCCAGTTTAAAAAAAAAAAATCAACCTGGGGGCAACATAAAATGATTATAAACCAAAAGCTCCACCTTAAAGCATACTAGATTTTGGGCAAGTTACATAACGTTCCTAGTCTCTGCTTTGTGACCTTAAAGGGGGAACTGAGATGACCTCATAAGGTTAACGTGAAGATGAAATAAGTTACACGAGGTACAACTGAAAAAAGGGGGAGATAGAACACAATTGTGTGCCCAGCAGCACCCAGGCAAGAATGGTAAGTTGCCTTCCCTTTAGCCCAAAGGAGAGGGAGGAGGACAACTCTGGACCCCTCTCCTGCTTTAGCACCTCAGACCTTCCTGCAGCTAGCTCCTGTGGGGACTGAACTTCAGACATTTCTGATCTGTCACCTCGAATCTCTTTTGCAGTCACACGTTTCTGAGTCTGACAAAACCAACTAAACAACAGATGTGATACATGGATTCCAGGTGCCTTGTGGCACTCTCTTCAAGTGATGGTGATCTCCTCCCAACCATGAGGCCACAGAGTTCACTACAAGTAACTGCACCTGCCATGCCCGCCGCAGACCAAACAGCTATTCAAATAGGCAGGTGGATGGCAAAAGCCTTCCTTGGAGGTGCCTGGGCATGGGAGGTCTACCAGCTCTTGGATCAATGGACTCTCCCCTTCTCACCAGGGTGGGCCAGGGTGGAGTCCAGGCAGGGCTGGGTTTTGGAATCAGGCCCTACATTTGAAAGATTTATCGAGCATCCAGCGTGAGCCACCAGGCACTACCCTGGATCTGCCATCAACTGTGTAATTGTGGTCATGATTTTTGAATACCCCCGGCTTTCATTTCTTCATTTTTAACTGGTAAGTGGTACCAGGTCACTTCCAAATCTCCTATCAACTTATGATTCCCTAACCCATGTTACTTTCCTCAACAGCCGAGTTAGCCTTCTTCTAATTCACTCCCTGACATCTTGTTCTGCTATCTCTAGCGTCCTGTGTCCCCCTTGCAAGGTGTCATGTCACACAGCACAGTAACCAGGTGACTGATGAGCCAGATGGAAGTGTCATCGATCTGCCAAAGGAGGCCAGTGTTGGACCTGAATAAGAATCAGGCTCATTTTCACACTGTATTTTTCAGAAACGGTAACATGCCACCTTCGGTTTGTCTATTCATTGATTTTCTGAATGATACAGCTATTCGACGAGCAGGGTATTTGGTGCCGTCTTGGTCCAGGCACTGTACCGGGCATCCTGGAAACAAGGGTTTTTGAGGTGTTGCCCTTAGCATGCTTACAGTCAACAGAAACTGCAGACGCTACACACAGATTACCCATCCTGGTGCACTGTGAGGGAGGGCAGAGCATGTGTAGGCAGAAGTCAGGAAGCCAAGAGACAAAGATGATGGGTACAAGAGGAGATAATTGGTAGAGTGAGGTCTGGGGTGGGGGACAGATGAGGATGGAGCTGGAAGAAAAGAGTGTTCCCTGCAATCCTTAGAAAATCCCTAATGGTGACCCATTTCCAGGGCAGAAAGAACCTTTTGATAATCTGCATTTTCTAGGTGTTTGGCTTTGGAGGAAGTCAGAGTGAAAGCTTTATTTAACATTTTAACACCTGCCCACCCACCGAGACGCTGTCTCCTTCTGCCATGGAAGGGCAACATCCCTCTCATCTTTGCTTTGATGCTCCCTGGTTTCTGCTGCCCAACTCCAGCCAGCGGGGGAGGGGGAGTGAGTGGGAGCTGGACATGGTTTAAGAACTACAAAATGGAAAGTATGCACAAGAGTAAAATTATTTATATATGGGCATCTCTGCTGGGAGGAACGGCTCCTCTATTGCTCAAACTAAGACTAGAACACAACTCATTTTTCACTTTTCCATTCCAATTAGCTGCATATTTTTAGCACGTGTTACATAAGGCTCATCTGCCCAAATCATTGGCTCGGGGCCTTTCTTTCCTTTCATTTCACTGGTTGATTGACCCGCGTGGTAGGATGACAAGCAGATCATGGCACGTCTGTAAATAGCCTGCCCGAGGAGGGGTGGACGGAAAGAGCTCTCGAGATGAAGCGAGGGTTTGTATTTGGCATGCCAGGGCTAAATCCATCCCTTCTAAAAGGGGAAAGCAGAGAGAACGCACAATTCCAAATCAAACTGCAGCATGTAGAAAAGGCTGCTCCGCCTACAAGCACACAAGGACAGAAACACAGCTCAGAAGCTCAGACAGGTGCAGCAAAGTGCTGAGGGCAGAGCCCCTGGGCTTCCGCAGAGGGGGCCAGCCCTGGGCACAAAACGCTCCAGCGGCTCCATCGGCTGCAGAATTGTCAGCTGCAGAATCATCTAATTCTGGTCGAGCAGGTACTCTATGCACGAGCTGCAGGCCTTTCTAGGAAAAATGTGTGTTTGTTTCGTTGGTGGGAGGCAGGAAAACATGAGGAGGACACCCTGCCCTAGCCCCTCTCCATCATCGGCTTTCGCCCTTCTAGGAAGAGCACTTCCCCTCTCTCAGGATCTGCAGGCTTGTGCTAAAAATATCTACCATCACTTCTATGCACGGGGTTGGGGAGGACGAAAGTGAAACAAGGAATGTGTCAAGAAAAGTATAACGTATGCAAATGTAAAGCATGATTATTATGAATCTGAACTGAATCCATGATCACAAAACCCAAGTTAAAATTGTGGAGGTCACTAGGGCTAGGCTACTTACTCCAGGGGTCACAACACTGTAGGAGTTACTTATAAAACCAGAGACTAAAATGGCTGTCAAGGAGTTTAGTGCTAGGGTTAGGTAGTACCTTACGATGTAGCCCAAAGGATGCCCTGAAGCCAGAAACCCATCCCCAGGCCCTGGGCTCACGGAAGACAAGTGTCACACACTGGGACCATCAGCACCATCCAGGGTCCCTCTGCTGTGGCCTCTCAGGCCGTGCAGGTTATGCAATGAGCAGGCAGCAAAGTGGCACACACCTTCCTGAAGCCTCAGATGTCTTTAGGATAATCTGAAGCCACTGTGGAAAAGTCCTTCCACAGCGATGAAAAATAAAGCTCTTTTTTCTCAGCATACACCAACAGTTTGCAATTATGTGTTTACCTATTTAATGAGATGACTAACATTCAAATCTATTGCTGAAGTGAGGACCAGCTCTACAGGCGAGACTCGACTTTCTGCTGGTCAGTAGCTCTGGAGATGAAATCACTTCTCTAGAGCCCTTGGGCCCGAGCCACAGGGCTGAGTCTCACATGCCAGGCAGCACACAAATGGAGCAGCTGGTATGAACTAGGGTGCTGGCGACAGTTATAGTACTTGGAGGTCAGACAGACCTAGATTTCTGTGTCTTTACTATGTGACCTCAAGGGAGGCAATTATTCTGCTCATGCAACAGTTTTCAACTGTATAAAATGTGCTGCTTCAGAAGTAGGTTGTATTAAATTTGATGATGCATACAGAAGTGCTTAGTGAAGAGCCTGATTCATGGCGACGTTTCCTTTCCTTCTGCAGATTCCAATTCCAGGGAAATCTAAGGAAATCTGTTAATTCACAAACTAACTCTTAATTTTTCCTCCAAACACCACCCCCCATGCATATATACACATTCACTATCTTTCAACATCCTGTGCACTACTTTTCAGCTCAAACTTCAGGGATCGAATTCTATTTCTAGAAATACTATTTGGTGCTCCTGCAGGCTGCCTGTCTGTCTGTCTGAAGATGTCCAGCTGTGGCTGTCCAAGTCACTCATTTAACAATGATAAGAGACATCATAGTAAAAAGAAAAGAAGAAAAAGCACTGGCTTACAAATCCTGAATTTCAGCCTCTGTCTTTCAAATGGAGCTACTACCTGCTCTGTCTCCCTTGCAGTTTTGCTTTATGACCGAATAAGATTATCAGTACGGGAGAGCTGTGTCATCTGCCAATACCGCATGAGTGCAAGGCCTCCTCTTCATCGTCATCACCACCACCACTACCCTCACAAAAACCGCTGCCACCGGCAACATCATCATCGCTAGATCCTTACCGTGCAGGCGCTCACATAAATCATTGCTTTTACTAGCTCCTCCCTGACTTGCTGTACAATGAAAACTTATGTCAGTCCCTTCTTTGAAAAAAGTGGTTATGTACAGCGATTGCCCTGAATCCCAAACAATGTAGATTCCTCCACCCACCGCCAACCCCCATTCCTAGAACCCTGACCAGGGCCCTGTGGAAGAGGAATTTAAATTCTGCCAGCCAACTTGCCATGCATATCATTGCAAGCCTCAGCAGTCAGGTGCTGAGCAGCAGACTGAAAATTCATGCCTGCCAACCTTGTCATTTCTCAACATTTTTGAGTTATTTGTACTGCACAAGTCTGCAAGATACAAGTCTCCAGTTTCCTGCGATACAGAAGAAACTGGCACAATATTCTTCTAGAAACTCCCAACCAAAAGGTGATGGTACTATATGCAGGTATGCAAATGTCACAAAGAATCTCATCATTTTGTTCAATTAGTATGCATTATTATAACAACAACAACAACAACAACAACAAAACAGAAAAGTGATGGCACTGAGGTTTCCAATATTCTGTGCTGCAGAATTCTCCTGATCTGATCCTCTGATTGGCCTACCCGAGTTACCCTTGCCTCCCCGCTGAACCCTACACCCCCAGGGCAACCTCCTGTCTGCTCATGCAAACCCCTGAAGGCCCAGACTAAGCCCTGCCTGTTGCGGGAAACCTGTCCAGGCTCTGGAGCCTGTGATGCCTAAGACCAGCTTTCTCTCATGAACCCCACAGACCCAGCTCACAAGAAGAGTGACCTCAGACTTCAGGTGTGGCCAACCCACAGGCCCCAGGTTGAACATGCCTGGCTCTAAATGATCCTTGTCTACCTGGGAGCTCCCTGAGCTCATATTCCACAACTCTCCCCTGGGTTCGCTGCTTGCTGGGTGGGTCTTGGATACACAGCAAACACTTATTGAGCTAACGGATGATAAAACGCAGGAAGCTTAGAGAGCTCAAGTGAAGTAAATGTCAAGGTGATTTCCTGGCTCACAGTAGGGCCCCCAAGAAAGAAAAGGGAACCTACAATGCAAATCATAGAACTCAGAAATGAGAAACAAGACATTTTAAAGAACAGTTCACAAGAGCTGGCCACCCAGTTTTGGGCTCTAGCTATTTTCCTCTCCACTTCAAGGCCTTGGTAACTTGCCCTGGGGCAGGCTGGGCATCTTTAAATACCCAGCTCATTCTCCCAATATCTTCTTCCCTGGCCCTCTTCAGTGTTCTCAGTTTCCCTTCCGGGCCTACCCAGGAACTCTTGCTGCTCAGCCCTAGTTGCCCTGTAGCCTCAGGGTGACCCTGAGGCCTTGTACTTCATAGCTATCCACATCTCAACTGGCTGATGAGCCCTGAGGGGCCCAGAGCTCCACCAGGTTCTGCTTAACCCTGGTCTGGCTTCGAGAACCCAGCTGCGCCCTCCGCCCACATTCTGCGTTCATTCTGGCTTCTCCCAGGAACCCATTTCTGTGCAACTCCTGGCTCCCACTGGTCTAAGCTAAAACAATGAGCACTGGCCAGTGACTGAACAGTGGTTTCTCTAACATTTACTGAGAATATTCTATCTGCAAACATCCTTGCACACACTTTATGTGTGTTAATCCCTTCAAGCATCAAAACAGCCAGAAGAGGGAGGGAGGTGGGTCTTATAATTTTCACTGGTGAATTAACTAATTGTTCTAAGGTTCACTGCAGGAAGTGGCTAAGCTTGGATTCAGTCTGTCACTGAGCCTCCATGTCCAACTTCTCCAACATCCTGGTTCTACAGAACACCTTGTTGAGTGCAGAAGGCTTCCTTCAATCCATTCCGACATCCACTGTTTTCTTAATGTCCCCTCTGCCTCCTGTCCTTCATCTTTCATCTTTCTGGTAATGACAGACTGAGAGGGGGCAAGAGGATTTCTTCCTTCTGGCAGCTAATATTGCCCCAAACAAAAATAGTCATTTTACCTTTGTAATAAGGATCAGGGAAGAAATTACTTAGCAACTAAATGGTCAGGCCAAGAGTGAACAGCCAATTCCAGTGCCCATTCCCCACCCACCAGGAAGTGTTCCAGTGAACGTTCCTGACACACTTAAGCCACAGAGGAGAAGGGAGAATGCGCCTTGCTGGGTTGGATCCAATTGGTTATTGGGAGTCAACGCTGGTGGAGGGAGTGCTCATCCATCCTCTCTCTGTCTCTCTAAATATCTGAAGGAGTCTAAAATGCAGCAAACTTGTGTCTAAATGTTGATTTACTTACACCTTTCTTCTGAAAGCTTCCAGTACCACCTCTCTCCCCGGGCCAGTCACACCCAGGAACAGTCAGCTCTGGTCAGCTTGGTCTCCTCACATTCCTGTTGCCTTCCAAGCTTCTCAGACCACTTCATCTCTGTTTTCCAGGCTCTCCTGCGTGGCACTTCCTCTCTCCTTCCCTCAGCTCATAGAAATCCATCCTCCAAGTTCAGCCCTCTCCATGGAGCTTTCCCACTGCCATGAGCCTGAGGGCTAGATCCCTGCTCTGCCTCCCATGTCACAAAGGCTGGGCTAGGAAAGTTGCCACTTAATTATACACCCTCATATACTCTTTCACAAGTGGCTTCTCAAACTCTTTGGGAGTGGAATCACACGGCTTATACCTGTGTATCCACTGCAGCACCTAAAACAGGGCTGAGCACACAGTACAGGTGACAAATACACTTGGTTGGTTGGTAGACATGTCCCTGGGCTCTGTTCTATCTCAAAGGCTGGTCACAGTTTGACAATGGCAGGCCAGAGTCACACATCCTGTTGACCTCATGGCATACCTCCCTGCAGGAAAAAGAATTCCAAACCCAAATCCAGCTCTGATCTTCCGGGAGCTGGGCTCTGGCTTCTCGGCATGGGCACGGTGACCCCGGGCACACAAACACTTGTTGACAGCATGACTGGTTACACACACACCCCTAGCCAAATTATCCTCCTAGCTGTACCTCTGGAAGCTGTCAAAACCTCCAGAGGAGGTGAGTATGGCACAGTGCTATCCCAGAGTTCGAGGGACCTAGAATCTCACATTCTCCAGAAGATTCCAGCTTGGCAGTCTCTCCTACAGGCCGTTTCTGCCTTGTTCTCTGCTCACTTCTCTGGTTATTTCCCCCATAAAAATAAACAGTCACTTGGAAGAAATTCAAAAGCACCATTTTCCTCCCCTCCATCACAAGCACAAAGGCTCAGTTTCTATTTCTTTATCCTGCTTTACTGACGGTCTGCAGTATTTTCTCTCCTCTTGTATCCTGAAGAATCATTGAGCCCTGTAAACTCGGGGAGATCAAAACCTAATC
The DNA here is from genome assembly GCA_004026905.1 of Hystrix cristata. Taxonomy (NCBI): domain Eukaryota; kingdom Metazoa; phylum Chordata; class Mammalia; order Rodentia; family Hystricidae; genus Hystrix; species Hystrix cristata. Next base: position 10,536 of record PVJO010001878.1, read on the forward strand.
TCCTGCGCACTTCTTATTTTCAACAACTAAGACACGAATGGTGTCCCCTCTAGTTAGAAGGACTTCACCTAACATTGGAACTGTGCGAAGAGTGGTTTGGCGGTGCTTTGGCGGTGGAGCACATCCCTGGCCTGAACGAGATCCACATGCTAGCACCACAGTCTCAACTCCACGATAATCTCCAGGCAACCAAAAGCCAGCTGCTTAGCAACAGCAGCTGGAGGATCAGCTGCACGTCTCTATTAGAGCTCTGCTCTGGCCTCCTGGTAAGCACAGGCCAGGGAGGGAGGCGTCCTGGGCAGCCACTGCCAGGCACAGCCTGGTCACCCGGGCTCAGGTGGGAGCAGCCCAGGAGGAAAGGCTTAGTGAAGATGGCCAGCAGGAGACAGGTTATGCAGAAGTTAAAGGAGAGATTCACAATGGGTCCTAGTTACAATTCCGGGAAGGCAGCTAAGTCTCTTCACAGGTTCTCCAGGCCACTTGCCTCTTAGTGTGGATGCTTCCCCCTGCGGGGGATGCTTTGACCCTGAACGTTTGGCTTTAAGAAGTCCCTCAGCACCTCAGCCAATACAGCCAGCCATCTGCATCCGCAGGTTCTCCACCCACATAGCCACCCAACTGCATCAAATCAAAAGCATCAAAAAAATTCACCTGTACTAAATATGCACAGAATTTTCTTGTTATTATTCCCTAAACAACAGAGTATAACAACTATCTACATTGTATTAGTATTATAAGTAATCTAGAGATACGAGAGGATATATATAGGTTATATGTAAATACTGCACTGTTTTACACAAAGGACTTCCATATCCACAGATATCAGTATCCACAGTACAGTGTGGGGTCCTGGAGCCAGTCCCCAGTGGATACAGAAAGGTGACTGTATGAAAAATTTTGGAGCCTCTAGAAGACCAGCTCTTTTCCACTGAGCCATGCTAAGTACAACAGGAAAGCTAATTAGGAGTTTTGAAATCACTAATGGACTTTTATGAAACTCAAGTTTTCCCACAGAAAACTATGTGGGGCATAGAAACAAAAATACAAAATCAGAAAGGCAATGGTGATTTTGGACCTAGGTCACAGATCAGACTCTATCATTGCCCACCTCTGGGACCCTGAAAAGAGTGTCTCCTCTACAACAGAGGGACAGTGGTACCTACCATGTCACCCCAGGGCTCCTGTGCACGACAAATGAGAAAATGTGTGTCTAGAGGAACTTCTGCCTGTCTACGGAGCTGCAATATTAACATGATAAATCAAGGTAACTCCCTACAAAGGTGCCAAAGCGGATGGAGAGAGACACCAGGGAATGACAGTGTGAAGTCGTACACAGCAGCTGCATGGCGAAGGTTGCACAGACTGCAGGAAAAGGTATCAAGAGGCTGCAGTCTTCCTACTGCCCAGTTTACCAACCTTTCGCTTGAAAGCTGGGCGGGAGAAGTTATAACAGAAGCAATTCTCGCAAAACCGGAGGGCTCCTTGGGGACAGCACCCTCACAGCAGCTCTAAACTGCTCTGTCTCCTGAGTCAATTCCATAGATTTTAATTATCCAGGCTACAGCAATCCCCCAGAGTCTGAGATAACCTTAAATTGATGTCCACAGAGAGACACCCCTGCCATCACCACCGATGATCTTTCGACTTGACCTCCCAGAGGAACATCAGCTTGTTAGCAACCACATTTGCACCATGAGGTACACTAAAGAAAATACAGGCCACAGAGGAAGTGTTCCCCTGTGCAGAAAGGGTTTGTTTTGGCGATCGCAGAGCAACTGCTCATCTGTCATCTCAGCTGAGTTTCAGTTCCTTTTTCCCATAGAAGGGAGCATGTGGAGATATATTACTTATAATTCTATCCTCAGCACTAAACATCACAAACGACCCAGGAATCAGTTAAGCACCTTCATTCATTATACATACAAATTAATTCAATCTAAGGGAATAAATATGTATTGAGCCCTTTCTATAAACCAGCAGGCATCACACTCAGAAGAGATACTAAAACGCAGTCAATACTACGTCTCTCCTCAAAAATTGCACAGAAAGGTGACAGCCAGTGCCCTCTGCCTGTGTCCTACAATGACACATGTGGCAGGTTAAGTCAGCATATCCGAGTAGCCCCAAGAGATGACTGGCCCAGGGGCTCTGGTCTCTGGCCACCTTGCCAGTTTACCTCGCTCTACCACTTGCCAGCTGTGTGGCCTTGGAGAAATGACCCAGCTACTCAGTGACTGAGTTTCCCAGTCTAAAAAAACGGGGATACCAATAATAACTAACTCACTGGGCTATCATCGGACTAACAAGCTAGTACATGCAAAACCTCCGCAATAGTACCTAGCACATAGTGCTCAATTAAAGTCAGCTATTATTACTTTTTCCTGTTCTCTTTGAAGAGTACTGTTAAATCTTTACGCCTCCATTTTTATTTTCTGTAAGCCTTGATCAGGCCTCTGTCAGAGGCCGTAGGAATTCAGGAGCGCCTACTCTCCATACTTATGGGTCAGTCTGCTCTTCACGGGCACTTCAGGGATTCCACTAGGGCCTTGCTGTGCAGGGCAGCCATCTCCCCGACACCTGTGTAGCCCGTACTCTTCAGCCCCCCTTTGGCTCACTGAAGCCTGCTACCTAATTGGTTTATTTGTATCTTGTGAAAATACGTTCTAGATAACCATTTTGGGGAAGGAGCCATCTCCAGATGTCCCTGGCTCCGGGAGAGTGAGCGCCCTCTCTCCCCAAGGTTCCAGCTCGCTCACCTCAGGACTGCCGAGCTGAGGACCTGGCTACCTGGTTCAGGCCTGGGCTGTATACACATACATGAGGTGGAAGGGGAGGAGCACAATTATTTGGCTGACTTATTACAAAGGAACTTTAAGATACGAATTGCAGGCTGTAAATTGACCCATTTCAAGTGTACGACTCAATAGTTTTTAGTGCAGTCACATGTGAGTCCAACCGTCTCCACAGCCAGTTTTGGAACATTTTAACCCCCTGGAAAGGAGACCCCTTCGCCTCCAGCTGTCATCTGCCCCACTGTTCCACTCCACTTTCTGTCCCTATGGATTTGCCTGTTACAGACATTTCAGATGAGCAGAATCATACACTGCATGGCATCAATAACACAGTACCGTCAAGGCTCATCCATGTCAGGGCTTCATTCCTTTCCATGGCACAATCGTATTCCCCTGTATGGACAGTCCATTTTTATTTCGCCATTCAACAGCTGATGGACTTTGGGCTGTTTCTGCTTGAACCATGAATACTATGAACACTCATGTGCAAGTCTCTGCATGGACATGTGTTTTCAATCTCTTGGGATTACACCTAGCAGTGGTGTTGCTGGGTCATACGGTAATCATGGTTGATCATCTCTGGAACTGCCAGGCTAGTTTCTAGAGCAGTGCACCAGTTTTCTTCCTGTGTTGGAGGAATCATGGAGCAGGTAGCTGGGCAGTCTCCCGCTGAGCTCCTGGCAGAGTGCACTCTGGCATCTTCCAGATCTCTCCCCCAAGCCCATGAACCTTTAATTCCCTCCATGAGACTTGAAGGCCCACTTTTCTCAAGCAGAAGGCTGTCGGTGAGATTGCTCAGACCTTTCCCATGCACAGAGCACACAAGCTTGTCCTCCCTGAAGGCGGGCTCTGAGCTCTGGAGGTTCCGGGGCCTTGGGTGTGTTAAAATTGGTGGGGACCACATGTGCGAGTGGACCTGGGGCCTGAGAAGCTCCATCAGGTCACTCAGCAACGAGCAGGGCCAGGATGAACAAAGCTGGTTCTTGGGTCCCAAACCCCTTCCTTGTGCCTTCTGTGCCTCGGGAGGTGGCAGGAGCAGTAAAGACACCTGCAGACGGAGTTCTTGCTCTACTTCCTTCTGCTTGCCTGGGTCAGAACTGATCCGACAAGTGCCATGCTTGGTGCCCCGAGGGCATGTCCTGTGCTATTCTCCAGCCCCCACCCCACAGCCACAGAAGGCCTGGATTTTAAAGGCATTTTGTGACAATGATCTGTGACCTTGTGGGCCACCTTCCTTGCTTCTCCAAGGCCCTCGTCTCCTCGTAGCTTTCCCCACCCCCACGTTTGCTCAGTGTCCTCTAAAGCTGAAGCCCAAGAGCACTGAGAACCCTGCAGGTGCCAGTATACTCTGGGGGACAGGGATGGGATGAGAAGTAAAAGCTCTGTCCAGGGTGCAGATGGGGTGTGTCTCCAAGTTCAAGCCACAGATGCGGTATAAACGCACACACTGCCCTGGACAGCAGAAAATCTCTGCAGAGGTGGGGGTTGGAGGGCAGAAGGTAAACACTTTCCCTAGACTGGCTGTCCTGCATCTGCTTGCCAACTCAGAGACCACGTGCTGGGAAAGCCTGTCACCCAGGTTTCTGAGTCTGAGCTGATGCTGACTGCTTGTCCACATGCTCTCGGGGGCCTGGCAGGACATCTGCCCTGCACTGACCCAGAGCCCGAGTCTTCCTCTCTCTTCCCTTCTGACCACGCCGCTTCCTCTCCTCCTTATCTCCTACCCACTCTCCCCAGCCCCTGTGCTTTGTTTTCAAATATGCTGAAGAGAAAACAGTTGTCCCCACAAAACAAGCTTGAATTCCATGTGCCTTATCAAGCCCATACAGGCTGGTCTCTGGCCTGACACCCTCCCCGGAGGAGTGTCCCTCCCGGCTGGGTTACCCCAGTCACTGCCATCTCCCGCCAGTTCGGCCAGGCCGCCTCTGAAGTAGCTCACACACTAGCCAGCAGACTCCATGCAAAAGCCTGCCCACAGGTCCAGCCCACCGCCACCCCGTGTCACTCTGCGGTGCCTTGGCCTCCAGGCTGTGATATCTTTTGATATTGTGCATATACTAAATTATTTTCATCACAAATACCATAAAATACCATTAAAGAAAATCTGGCAAACTACACGTGGAAAAAAATAATTCAAAACTCCTCCCCAAAGCAACAATGTTAGTGTTTTGAGTTATTTCCAGAGGCAGAGGGTTTGGTGGGGGGGTCATGCCACAGACACAGCACCAGAGTTGTTCCACTTTTCATTCTGAGAAAGGACACTCCCTGGAGACAGGCCCCGTTTGACAGCAGAGGGGAAAATAACTGGGACAGTCCAGGCTTTCCAACTCCTACAACCCTCTAGATACCACAGTCCCTCCTCCTAGGACACAGACTGGTGACAGGCACTGACATCTGCTCTCCCCGCCCTCCTCTCCCTCCCCCTGCCACACTCAGCCCCTCCCCGGCTCCTGAGTCTCAGGCCAGCCTTCAGGGGCTACCACAGAGGACTCCGGCCTGCAATATCTGTATGTGCCTTCCACTTCCAGCTGGTGGGCAGATTGGTTTACTACACACAACCATGAGAGCTTCAGGGATTTGGGTTGAATGTGAATCATCTGGTTTTAAAGTAACTATAGAAACCTAACAATGATTTATACGGTGATTTTTCTCCGCCAGTTGCATCTATTGTCTGAACTCTTTGCTGGCCTTTAATCCTACATGATCTCCCATGGTTGTCATCCAGGCATGCATGGCTACACGTGCAGGCCTTCAAAACAGGGATGCTGCTCCCTCTACCTTGACTGTTTAACACTTCTGGGTGCTTCCCACTTCTGCTCCTATTTTTACAAAATGTGAGGTGACTAGTACAGGTTTAATCTCAAACCTGTATTGCTGGTAACACTGTTTAGTACAGTGATCAGAGTTTAGCTACAAATAAACAACTAAGTGAAAGTTTTGGGAAAGGCTGAACATAAAGCTCTGTTCCAGACTAGGCCTGAGACAGACCCAAAGTCCATGTTGCACAGGCCCCTCACGCGGGCAAAGAAACGCACCACCCGCCCCTTCTCCACACGCACAGGGGATCTACATGCAGTAATGAGTGTGTGAAGAGCAAGACACTCGGTGACAGGGCTTTCCTGTGTTTGGACAGTCTGCTCTTCTAAAAGCAGCGCCTAAAAGCCAAGATTTTCAATTTGGCTAAAGTAATACTCAATTTGAGAGGACATAGAAATTGCCCAAATAAAACATTACTACTGCAGATGTTGCCCAGTAAGAAATTTCCTCAATGCATGCATAAGAAACAAAAGAACTACTCTCTCCCATCACAACAGATTACACTGTAGAAAAATAAGCAGCAATAGAAAAGATCAACGAGAAATCCATCAGATCCACATCATCCCTCTATCTATAGAGTTACCTTTCCTATATGGTCATGTCTCCCAGGAGCCCCTGGCCACCCTCACTCTCTGAGTCCTATCTTCCTTCTGCATGGCAAGGGACAGCCCCTCACAGACACACGGGTTACGTGTCCTGACTTTTCTCCCTGCTGACAATTCTGTCTTGAGAGGGGGTACATACTCCAGGGTTTACCGTGGTGAGATGCACCCTCCTGCGTTCTCTTTCGGGTTTTTTCTAGCCACTGCCTTCTTGAGATCAAGGGCACGTGTAACCACACCGACCCCAGAATCAGGCCCTGACTTTGCTCCTGCAGTAAAGGTGTGTGCATCTGCTAAAACCCTGGGGAGATTTGAAACTCCGCATCCACACTCCTTGCATGTGTCTTCTGTTGCTCTTCAGGTAGAAAGGACTTGCTCCCAGAGTGCCCGAGGGAGCCTACGTCTCTCATGATGAGGGGCCAAGTTCTCTAGTGTCCACTGGAGCGTTAGCAAATTCTAAAATACTCATACTAAACAGACGATTCCCAGTCTTATTAATATTTAAACCCTTCCTTCTTGCAAATTCATGCCGTAGATCTTAAGGATGTGCTTTGAGGCTAACAACAGATGTGCTGGCTGAACACTTTAAAAATCTACTTATTCCTGAATAACAGAACAAAAAATAAAGGCTCACTGGGCAGAAAGAACAGCATGCCCTACTCCTCCATTATTTTCTGTTATTTTGCACAGAACTTCAGGTTTAAGGACAAAAATCTCTTCAGTCTAAAATATACTATGATAAATTTTAGCAAAAGGATACTTCCTTCAGTTGCTGAAAAGGAGATAAATAGAGCTCTGAGGAGGGGAGACCAAGAAAGAGTTTCCTATTGGGCACGCATGTGTAAGCCCCAATGCTGGGTGCTCCTGGATGGTCATTCACGGTATTCACTACTCCCTTTGTATGCCAAGCCAATAAAAGCAACACTTGATTAATTTCCCATCACTGAAAGACCCCATGGACTCTTCAAAAGTTCCTAATCTGATTATAGCTCATTGACTTTAACATGAAAATAGAGCATATTATTTGCTGCAGGAAGGCATATACCCACCCACCAGTTAAGAAAACCAGTGATTTACAAAGCAGGCCACTCAGTCAAGTGGCTGCCCTGTACGGATGAGGAAACCAAAGCCCAGGGTCACATCACTAGTAGCAGCAGAAGCAGAACTCTCTTCTCACAAATGCCACTTAAGAGTTGCGTGGCTGCAGGAAAGGAAAGCTTTGGGAAAAAAGAACAGAGGCTTGCTATTCTCTAAAGGCTGTCAGTGTGGACAACATGTGGATTTATCTGTAGAACTCTAGAGACTGACCAAAGCCTGTGAGGGTGAGAGCTGTGGGCAGGCAGGCTTTGGGGCAGCCCCTGTGAGAAGTTTCTAATAAGAAGATGCATCTCACAAAGGCATGGGCTGCGTGCAGCACTTTGAGGAAGGGAGTTCACACTAGGCTCTTCAGACATACACTTCCTTGGTGTGAAAGAGAGAAAACCAGCATCTAAAGTTTGATTATCACCCATTGGAAGTAATGTAACAGGAAGTCCTCTTCTGGATGTGAGTCAGAACAGACCAGATCTTAAAGAGGTGATGGTTGGGATCGCTGGGAATGCTTTCAGACGCAGACTAATTAAACCAACAGGTGGCAACTGCTTGAGGATAGGTAACTTTAAAAAAATATATTTGCCATATGATGCCAGTGATTGAATAAATGGAGAATCGCTGAAAAGTATCTGTGGCTGCTCTCACACTTTGACCATGAAAAATATAGTAAAGGAAGTTAGGATACACATATCTGTATATAGCTGAACAGTAGTTCTATTAAACAGTTGTTGCCCTGAGGCATGATGTATTTTGATACACTTTTTCATGTTCTTTAGAAGGTTAATTGAGAGTAAATTCATTTCACAATCCACTAACAGCTCACTTTGTATATTGCTGAACTATATTATATCTAAGAACTCAAACAAACAGAAAGTCAAGGGAAGAAGAAGAAGAAAAAACCAAAACAAAAAGGAACTGACACATGGTACGTTGTTTCAGGGGCAGAGGAGGAGAGAGAGAGCAGAAATTGAGGGCAGCGAGTGCTCATTCAAACCCAAGTATTCCAAGTTGGTAGCCAGAATTTAAAAACATCGTGAGTAGGCAGTTACTGAATCCTTTAGAAGCAAAACTGCTGAGAAAAATCTCTATGCACAGGAGCTATCTTCCCTTGGAGAGCTCTGGAGAGGCAGCAAAGATCAGACTAATCTCTGCTGCTTAATTACACTAGCGACTGAAAGCGTTTTTTTTTTTTTTTTTTTAATTTTGCATCTGCATTATTATTTGAAGAAAATGGCTGCTAATTACAAATGTAGTGAAACTTGCCCAGAGCGCAATGTGCTCCATTGTCCTATGGCGAGGGTGGAGGCTGTGCCGCGCTGGAGTGGAAAGGCCAGGGGCCACCGTGCGCTTTGAGGAGTGGCACGCTCTTCAGGGGCAGCTGAGGACAAGCAAGTGCCGCACACTGCTGAGAGCAAGATGGAAGTTGTGTCTCTCTGCTTTTTATCACCTGTAATTCAGGTCCTCTTTACTGCATGCCTGGATTACTAAAATGTAACAGAGGGCAAAGCACTAAGTAAGCTTCCTACTCAGAAGGAGTTCTATGCAGACACATCACTCAGCTCTTGAGAGGCAGATTGTGATTCCATGGCTCTACAGTGAGGCCAAGAGTCTGCACCAAATCAGGTCCCAAGTGACCTGGGCATGGTGGGGACCTGATCACACTCTGAAGAGCAAGGACCCAGACTTTGGAGCCAAGTGCTGTATACTCAAATCCCTACCACTTTCCATTTGTAACGTCTTTTGGAAATATTTTTAATAACCTTTACTAGGATAAGGTGAGTGGTGGGGGGATTCTTGTAACAAGGTAGTAGAAAAAGGCAAACTAGATTTCTTCTCTGAGCTGTCTCCTCTGTAAACAGAAAAGCACTATCTCCACCTCCATTAAAATCTCTTGCCTTCTCCTGTGCCTTCTCCTCACCCTGCAGTCCTGAAGGTGAGGTATCTCCCTGCACTTCCCCCACTCTCCCTCCCTCCCCCCAATGCAGTGCTATTTGGCCTCTGCCTATGACTTTCCCTGACCCCGCTCCCTTCTAGGGTCCAGGGTCCAGCAGTTGACCTCAGTTCTCATTCCGACCATCGTGGAATACTTGGGACTAGTAAGGACTCCTTTGTTCTTAAAATGCTCTTGGGTTTAGGGATCAGACCCACCCCTAGGCTTCCCCTCTGCTCCTCTGGCCAATCCTTCTCTATATGCTTTTGAATTCTTCTTCCCCTGTCCATCCCATAGATTCAGGGTTTCCTCGGATTCTGTGCAGAGCTTGGCTTTCCAGCACATTTGCTACACACTCTGCCTAGCCCAGCAATGGGAAACCTGTCAGGGCTTTCAGTGTAGAATTGGCCCACCGCACCACGCCTGCCATAGGTTCACCACCACTGTGCTAGACTGTCATGGCTTCTAAATTAACACTATACACACAGTTCCCAAATCTAGATTTAGAGCAGACAATAGTCCTCTGCACTCCGGATACAGGAAGTGACAGCCTTCTGAACTATATATCCCCAAGATATAGCCAACTCCACGAGTCCAAACAGAACTCATCACTTTCTCTAGTGTTCCTACATTCAATCACAGGACCCACCACCTGCTTATCATATTAGCTATTCTAAGCACGCTGACATTTACCCTCAACCTGCTTTCCATTTTCTTTTAAACTAACATGTGGGTTTATGATCTCCCTAATTATACTGCAAACTCCTTCATGCCGCCACAGTACCTAGCATGATACCATATGCATATGTGTAATTTAAGTCGCCAATAAGTTATTTCAGGACTGGAATGTGAATTACACTTTGCTGCACATGCAGGGAAAACCATATCCACTAACAGCTCTTAGGATTGTTAATGCTGTCGATCTAGGAAGAAAAGTACTAGGCTCCATTAAGTGTGCAGACCACAAATAAAATCTCAGTAAACTGTGCATGAAGGGGAAAGGAAAAAAAAAGTGGGAGATCCTTGTCTTGCTAGGACCTGAGGAATAGACATTGACGTCTCAGTTGGCTGGCCTTGTCAGGAAAGTCCTAGAGCCACAATGCAAGAAAAGTAAACACTGTGCTGTACTACAATGTGTCTGTGCATCTGCCTTCTCTCCCTGACCGTACAAACACTTGGATGGCAGGGAAAATGTCCGTAGGTCATAGCCCCAGCAGCCTGGACTGTGCTCAGTGTATGCCTTCTTCAAGTGAGTTAAGGGGTAGGGCACAGCCAGACAGAAAAACAGGCTTACTGATGCTGAAGTAGGTCTTTCAGCCTGACGTCCTAACAACTGGGGTGGGGCAGATAGGCCAGGCCACAGATTTCAAGCAGATCTCAAGCGACAGTCACTTAACCCAAGAAACACCAGACCCCCAAGCTCCACAAGCAGGGAGTCTGGCAAAAGCCAAGAGTGCTTGTGTGGCCGAATAAAAGGAAAGCCACTTCTCAGGAGCATCTCCCCACTGTCTGACAGTGTGTTCTCCAAACGCCCTGACCAAAGCACTGCCTTCTCTAGAAATCCAGAAGTTAGTGAAGACATTCTTGGTGGTAGTACTTGTCTAGCTTCCTCATTAAGTTAAGTGGCCCCTAAGCACCAATTCCAAACATTTCTCCAATGTCACCCCATAATCACAGTGTCCCCAGAGTGGCCCAGTAAAGTGCGTGCTTGAACTTCACCAGGCTCTTCCTTCTGGATCTTGGTGAGAGTGGCTGGTGGCTCCCAGAAGACTTCAGGCAGCAGACTGCAAATGTACACATGACTTCTTCCCAGATCCCACATAACTAAGTCTATTTTGTCACCTTGTGGACTCCCCTCTTTGTTGCAGTTTTTTCTTAGGAATCTACTGTGTGAGAGGCCCATGGGTTCCACATGGCTGAAGCCAGAAGCCAAGCATAGGTTCTGCCAGTTCCAGTGGAGCTCCTGGCAAGATGTGCTTCCTGAGGTTAAGTTCAAGCTCCCTGCCACTTCATGCCACCTGCAAAGCCTGTCTCTCTCTGTCTCCAGGGAGGCGCTTTCCAGTCTCCCGAATTATCTCTACTGCCAGGAGCTGTCACCTTCTCCTCACAGTCAGGGCCCTGCAGTGGGGTGCGCCCCAGCTCCACTCTCCTGGCAGGAAGCACCCCTCCTCCACACTGAAGGCAGGGCAGGCCCAGGGAGGTGGCCACATGCGGTTTCTTTCTCTTTTTTTCCGTCACCCTCCTAGCACCTGGGCTCACCCCCAGGGCAGTGCCTGGCCTCTGGAGCTGCACAAGGCACGGTCACAGGGTCGCAGAGCCACTATTTCTTACAATTAGCCATGTAGCTCCAGCCATGACTCTTAATGCCGCATCTCACCTATTACATGAGACACCATCTCTGCCTATCTTTCACAGAATTATAAAGATCCAATGAGATTATGAGAAAACTCAGAGAAATGCTTGTCCTGACAGCTGGTATTATTCTTTGCTGTGACTACTAGGTTCCATTAGTCCAGCGAGGGGAAAGAGAAAGCCCTTGAAACACGTCTGCCGCCTTAAACTCAGTTACCAAAATGCTTAGGAGACATCCTCCCAGCTCCCTGGCAAACTGAAAATACTCTATGTTCCTCTAGTTTCTTTTTCATCCTAAATTAAAACAAGAACACAACAGAACACCACCACCGCCAGCAGCAAGCAGTAGCAGTGATAGCCACTGACATATCAACATCTGTTAAGACTTACACATGCTGTTGCCCTGTTAACTCATAACAATCTTAACTAGATAGCTACAGAAATAATAATAGTGTCCATGGGTTTGTTTTTTGTGGCACTGGAAATCAAATCTTTGGCCTCGCACATACTAGACAAGTACTTAGCTACTGAGCCAAACCCCCAACTCTATTTTTGTTATTTACATGAGTCAAATGAAAAAATTAAACCTTGGAAAAGTTCGAGTAATGGAGGTGCCAAGTGGCAGTACTGGACCAGACCCAAGTCCAATTCAACTCCCCTGCGTGCTGCACCTCCTGTGCCAGGATCCCCCCATCTTCCTGGAAGTCAGGTGACATTAGCAGTCCAGCCAACCTAAGAAAGTCTCAGCAAGTCCCAGAGACGTGGAGTGGTCATTCAATCCACCCATCCTTCTGCCCCACGCAGGACTAACGAAGCATATTCTTTAAAAGCAATTTCTCATTGAGTCGCCAGTGTGACAGGGGAAGAGGGACCACATGAAGCCCAGAAACAGACAGTTACAGCTGCTGCAAGCTGTACTTGGGGCCCAGTCTCCCACTCTCCTGAGGGACTCTGGGACACTGCACCTCACAGCACTTCTGAGCAGGTGGAACCCTCCCCGCCCAGCTCCGTGCAGGCGCTATCTGCTCCACAGCGCACATCCTCAGGGACCACCCCTCAACCACACCCGGCCACCATGGGGGGAAGGTTGGGCGATGGCGGGGCTTGGCAAGGCGTGTTGAGAAAAAGACTCTGGGAAAGACATTACTCGGCTCAACCTAATGTTATTGATAAACATCTTCCTGGGATTTAAGGCAGAGGAAGTCTGTAAAGAACACCACTTCAGGCTGGAACTGCCAACAATAGTCTCTTGGGTAGAGGCAGCTTGGCCTCCAGGTTTGGCTCAGGTTTGGACACAGACCACCGCAGAGAGTAGCTGCTCACAGCAGCCCGCCCAGTGTTCGCAGCAGCGCTACGGTGACGGCCCGGTCTTCATTATGTGATGAGCATCACCGTTGCCCCATTCCGCACAACCCTGTCTCCCATTTCCCCGCCACACAACCAAGTCACTCCACGAACTCTCCTTGGGATGCTCCCTCCCCGACAGCCCTTGTGCTGCATCGTCTGCTGCATGACAAGACCAGTGTGGGACTCTGTCCTGCACAGCCAGGATGCCCACGGCTCCCTGATACTTGCAGGTCAAGGCCCCGACATGGCTATGTTCTCTTGCACCTGGGAACCTTCCTTCCTTCCTTCCCCTTCACTACTAGCCCACCATCCTCCAACAGGTAGGGAGAAGCAGAGAGGAGCTGGTGTCTGCTGGGTACTCACTGTAGGAAAGACAGCGCTGGGCTCATTTAGTGCTTATAATGGACTTACACAGTGTAAAGCAGAGGAGGCTCGGAGACACTGAGAACCCACCCGCAGACCCAAGACTGAGGACTGGAAGAGCGAGGATCTGAACCCCGGCCCACCTCCCTGCAGGGTGCTCCCAGGTCACTCTTCCTGTCACTGCCCAACTCGAACCCCAACAAGGCACTGGGATGAGAAAGTATATGCCATGTCTCCTCTCTGGGTGGGGAACCCTTCCAGGGCAGGGCTCCTGACCCACACTGCCCAGACTCCTCCCCACCACAGGCTGCCCAGCCTGGACCTATGCACACAGCCCCTGGGCTCAAGAGCAACTGGTTCACAGTGACAAGGACCTCAGAGACACTTTCATGGTGAGGCTCTGGTTGTGCATGACAATTTTTTTTTAAACAGCAATTTAGTAATGACATTCCTAGAATCATTAACTACAAATGGAACTACAATTTGTTATCCTTAGGTGTTTTGTTTTTTAAGTACTCGGTAGCACGAATTTAGGTGCCCCACTCACACATTCCTGGGCACTCAGATGAGGCCAGGCTTACTGGAAAGGGCCATTTACAGAAGTGCCACTCTGTCCCTTCTGCCTTGCACACAGGCAGAAGTGTGATTCTGGTTCTATTTAAGGAAGACAGCGGCAGACTGTCTCCATGGCAACCCCAAGCAGCACGCTGAATTAGAGCCTAAACGAGGTTTGCAGAAAATTAAGTTGTGGTTGCCCATGCAACCTGTCCTACCTGGTCAAGGGCAGTGGCTTGGCAAGGAAGAAAACAGGTAGGGCGACCTAGAGGTGATGTTCTAGGAGCAAGTCCAAGAAGCAAGCCCTGTCCCACAGCCTCCTCCAGGGATGGCCTTTGCCTAGCTGTAGAACACGAGCTTCCTGCAAAATGTGCGTGCATGTGTGTGTGAGTGTGTGCGTGTGTGTGTGTGTGTGTGTGTGTGTGTGTGTGAGAGAGAGAGAGAGAGGGAGGAAGAAAGGAGAAGAAGAGGAGGAAGAGAGAGAGAGATTGAATAATTTAAAACACACTTTCTAGCTCATCTCCCTAGGTTTGTTTTTGTTGACTTTTGTTAGTGTTATTTGCTATTTTAACACCTTTGTAAACTTTGGAGCATTCCCAGCTACGCACCTTAAGAAAAATATAACCAGTATCACTTTGGGAACAACCCTAACACCCAGCTACAGGCTGACCACACCTTAAGAATCTTAATCAGCATGGAATCACAATGCCTGAGACAGGATGTGCTGCAGCATCAGCAAGGCTGCTGAACTGCCAATACAGAGTCTAGAAGGAAGACAGCATCCATCCCAGCTCCTTCACCACCGCCCTGTGACCGCTGCACGCTCATAAACCAACCTGAGCCTTAGCTTCCCGAGGACAATCATCTTTCATCTCATAATTGCATCCTGAGTATCAAATAAGATAATGACTGTGAAAGTGCTTTGTAAAACATAAAATAATCCACAAATGGAAGGGAGTGCTACTATGATCATATGATTAATAAATGCAGGATTTAATGCAAAGAAGTAGTATTACTAATGATGACACTATTTTTGCAAAATAGTTTGGTGTTTTTCTCTGCCAACCTTTTTCTAAATTCAAGAAGACAGTGAAAGACAGAAGTTTCCATGGTTGGGTGGCTTCAAGGTCAAGGCTCAGTCATGCATTTCTACATGGCACAAAGAGTGGCCAATCGATTAGACACAGAAATCAGAGTGCTAAGTAGAAAGTCACCTGTGCAGAGGGCTGCAGGCCCTACAGAAGGAGGAGGCAGGCATGGATTTGCCTGCTATACAGCCTTCCTGCTCCCTCCTCTCTGGTCTTGCCCACCCCGGAGGATAATTCTCCCCGCACGGAGAAACTGCAGCAATACTGTCTCAGGGAGGTCCTGCCCATTGCCCTAGTGGGACCTCATTAGCCAGTCTCGCTGCCGTCTGGCTGGTGCTGAGAAGCCTCTGAGCTTGAGAAGGGAAGAAGAGCTATTTCACAGGACTGATGGCTCTCGAAGGGAAAGACATGCTACCTGTGCCAGTGTGTCCTCAGGGCCCTGGCTGCCCAGACGAGGCCTATGAAAAGCAGCATCAGCACAACCAGGAGCTAGTTAGAGCTGCAGAAGCCATGGCCAACCCTCACCTGCTGAGTCAATGGGGTCGCCTGTGTGCACAACAGAGTTTGAGCAGCAGTGCTCCTCTGGGACCCGAGAGCTAGGGAGGGGTGAAGGCACCTCAGTGGGGTGATGGTGAGCTCTCCCACCTGCCTCAGTACTAAAGAGTCTCTGCATCTAGATCCATTCAAAAGAAGCTGGCCCAGTGCACCGATTTCAGCCAGAAGCCAAGAGGGGTTGGATCAGTCCCTTCAGATGACAGCATCTACTTCCCACTGCCCAGACCACTCGTGGCCTCAGCCCCTTCAGTGTGTGGAAAATGCAGCTCTCAAGTGCTAAACCTTCATCCAAAGGGTTGAGAGAGGAGAGGGGTCACTTCAGTGCACTTCCTTAGCACTTGCAGACAAGGCCTTCAGGTCTTTAAACCCTGCGGCCTCGCCCCTGGTCCCTGCAGAACTATGCAGGGGCTGGCCCGCAATGCTGCCCTTCTCAACAGGGCCCTGGGCCTGGCTGCCTGTTCTCAGCACCTACGAGTTATTTTGTCTGTTTAATTCCCTCTATACAGTGCCTGAACAGCAGGCCCATAGAGGCAAGCATGAGCCTGGGAAACAAGTGAGATGGAGAGTAAATGGAGACACTGACAGAGGCCTTCCCCTCTGCAGGCAATGTGCTCAAGTGCTCAGGGGTCTTGGTTTCCAGCCCCAGCTGTGCATCAACCAGCCACCCGCACCTAGAAAACCTAAGGCCTCCTGCACTCCCCCTGTCTCGAAAGGGCAGTGACAACCCCCCTCAACCGCCCAGAGGTTTGAAGATGATGAAACAAGACTCAATCCTGGGAAGACAAAACTGAGCAAACAGGAGAGACTGTTTGAGACAAGGAGTTTTGTTTTATTTTTTATTAATACCATAGAGATAGATGGCACTGTTCTTAGCACTTAGCAAACACTCGCCCATCAAATCTGCACGAAGCTATGCAGCAGGTACTACTCTTATACCCACCGCAGAACGAGGCTACAGAGACTCCAAGTGAAGGACTTGTGCACAGTCACCCAGGTGGGAAGGGGACAGCTCTGTTGGACTTCAGCAGGGAGCGCATGCCACATCCGGGCCCCATGATGCTATTCCCCAGACAGATGAGTCCATACGGGAATGATGCCCGCAAAGAGTGGCTCTGGGAAACGTGCCAGGTGTGTGACAAGGGAGAACAGCCAAGCTGCACCTCCTGCCTGCCTCCACTGCACAGCATGGTCTCATGGAGCAGCTGAGGCACTTTCCTCCCCGTCAGGGACAACCAGCCCACTTTCCTCCAGTTCCACAGAGAGTCCCCACCAGAAGCTCCGCAGGGAACACAGCAGTGGGCCTCAGGGATGTCCTTAGCCGCCAAACCCACACATGATCCAGCCCAATCAAATATCTCCACAATATCCAATTTGCCTGCTTCTAATTCCTGAAAGTCACTCAATAGGGGGCTGATTTGTTTCTCCCTTTGCCAACTGCCAGTCCACTTAAAATCCTTTTACTCTCAGATGCTCTGTGACATTTAAGGCTCATTTTCCTCTTCTCTCCAGCTCTTTCCCCTACTGCTGATCTAATCATGTTGGCAATGCTGCCATTTTACCTCTGCTTTTTGGAAACGTGATGTGCCAAGCAGTCCTCTGACTTCCTCTCTTCCATCCTCTCCTCACTTGGGCCTGTGCTGCATTACTTTGGAGCCCACAGGGACACTGCCCCACCTGACACCCAAGATCCCGCAGGGTCACCGTCTGTGCTCCCACTCTCCACTTTCTCTGGGCCTGGACTGAGAAACAGAGGCCAACACAGCCTCTTGGGGAAGGGTGACAGGCCCTGCTAAAGTCTGCCCAGTCACGTGGAGGGTGTGGCCAGTCCCCAGAGAGGTTCTGGGAATCAGACAAAAGTTCCAGTCAGTGCTGGGCCTGGGGCCACTGCAGGGCTGGCATGCCTAGCCAGAAGCTGCTGGAATAATGACACCCAGGCTGCTCCCTGACAGGCTCCCCTGGCGGCTGCAGACAAGTCCTTTGCTCTGGCTGCCCCTTAGATGGGGCACACAGATGGAGGAGCACATCACTGTGTTGAGGCAGAGACAGCTTCCCTACTTTCAGACCAGCAGAGGGCAAGATCAGGGGGTGAGCCTGGAACCACAGCAGCCAGGCCTGCATTGAGAGTGGAGATGCCCAGGGATAGTGCTGCACACCCTGCCCTCTCCCCACCTACACTACACTGAGCCCAGCACAGTGCCACTTAGAGAAAGGGCTCGCTTTGGTTTCACTGTGAAACTCCTATTTAGTAAATGAAGTTTTAAATCTTTGGGGTATCTCAGAGCAATTCTGCAGCTGGAGATCTGTAAGGGTTTATTAACCCAACTGCCTTCAACTTCCTGCCTCCAGGAATCTCTTCTGGCACCTTGGTAGCGGCCCACCCCAAGCACAGCTCCCTGTGCCCAGCAAGCACCGCAGCCAGAGTTAGAACCTCTGCCTACCAGTGACCATAACGACCAGGAGACACCCAGTGGTTCAAGGGCGTCTGCTCTTCGACTCAGCCTTGACAATCATCTAGCAGATGCCCCTCCCCAGCTTGAGCAACATATCCTGTGAGAGGCACTGGGGAGAAGGCAGATAGCAACACACTTTGGGTCCAGCCAATCAGCGGGAGAACTGATATTAGAGTCTGTCTTAGTTACTTTTCTCTCGTTGCTGAGACAAAATACCCGACACCCGAAGTTAGGGGAAGAAAGGTTTATTTGGCTCACAGTTTCTAGAGGTTTCAGTCCACAGTCAGCTGGGTCCGAGGCAAGGTGGCAGGCAGACAAGCAGAAGGCAACAAAGTAAGCAAGGGATGCAAGCAAGGGGACTAACCAGCTTCTTCCTGTATTTTATATTTTATCCAGGCTACCTGGCTTTAGGCGGGGCAGTACTTCCACCCTTAATCCTAATACCCTTAATCCTAGTGTCACATCCTTGATCCCAGCAGAACCATGCCAAACCAATCAGTGGACTAATTTAGTAATCACACACTCTAGATTCAGCTACCTCTCACCACATGAGGCTTTGGGGGGCCATCTAGACACAAACCATAACACAGTCCAGCATGCTACTACAACACCAAATCTGCTCCCCACCTGGACATACTGTTGGGAGAGGAAGGTCAAAGTTCGCCATCACTACAGACTCCCACCCCTGCATGGACACAAACTCACATCTCTCCCCACTGTCAGCCTCCTGTGATGGGAGCCACATCCCACTCAGAAACTGAGTCCTGAGAACAGAGCTAGGTCGACAGAGGTAGACGTGTGTGTTCACATACTGTTAACAACCTCCTGTCTTCTTATGAGTGCAGAGTTTTACCACTTTGCCTTCACCATCTGTCTCCTTTTGTTCACCCCGCACCGCAGAGGCTTGAGATGGGGCAACGGGCCAGACCCTCTACTGTAGGCCCCAGTGAGAAGTGTGTTCTGCCCAGATTTCAGAATGCACACAGGACTCCAAAGTGCTAAACTGTGCTTTACTAGACGGCAGGATGTTTTAGCTGATTATCAAAGCCACACTCTACTATGGCCCATTAACAACCAATTTGGCCCCAGTAAGAGATTCCGATTCCCTCAGCACTAGTCTCCTAGCAATCGGCTCATCAATATACATAATGTTTAGAAGCCAGGTATTGATTGTGGAACCTAATGGACTCATCATTCAGGGTTCAGTGTGGCCTCTGGAACAGAATTTTATTGGAGTGCCCTTCTCTTCCTTCTACCAGACTCCAAAACTGAGTTAGGGTGGGGAGCGCTAGAGAACCAACGGGGGGTTCCTGGCGCTTGGCCATAAATCAAAGGTGCTCATGACCCAGGGTTTGTGTCAGCCAGTGTGAAGTAGCCCATAATACTGCCTGCCCCCAGCATCACTCTGAGTTAACAAGGAGCTGCTGTTGCCATAGGATACAGCAAGCACCGGCAGTGTGATTAATTTTGGCAGCAGCCAGTGAGCACCTGTTTTCACTACGCCTGAAGTGACTTGCAGTCCCTGCTCATGGCTCTACAATGGTCAACAGAAGCTACACAGTCTCCATATAGTCCATGCGCTGGCCCACATATGTAGCACCCACAGCCACACAAGCACAGCACAGAGTCACCCTCAGCCCTACCCTCATGGGCCCCTACTGTCAGAAGCATGTCCCACACAGGGATGGGACAAAGGTGGACTTCTGGGGCAGGGGGAGCAAGTCATGGAAAAGAGGAATGTGGCCGGGGCAAGCTGTCTGACCCTCCAGCAAGTCACAGGAGACCTTTCCAGAAAGAGATCAGTTGATTCCTTTTCCTCCTGATGAGATCGCTGAGCAGAGCTCACTCGTAGTAAGCCTGGGCCAGGGGGTAGTCATTACTATGGGTGGAGCTAAGCCACCTCACTTCTTGGAAGGGGAAGAAATGCCCACAATCTTCCATGTCCGCATCAAGCATGTCTCTCTTCTCAAAATGCTCATCTCATCCAGAGCCAATCCAAAGAGACATGGGTTTTTCAACCAGTTTTATTCTTTCATGTAAGATAACCTGGTGTCTCTCATGTTTTAAATTTCAAAGTGGGGAGGTGACAATGTGAAGGAAACTTACCTTTTTTCCTCCCCACTGATATTTGCTCTGGATGGACACACGCCCACCATCACAGTGGTCACTGTGGGCAGGAAACTAACTTTCAGTCCCTTTTGGTTTCCAGACTTCTAGGTTCATGTGCAAGTGGCTTCTTTCCATTAAACTAAGATTTTGTATTTTTAAAAGCATCCAAAAAAGTTGAAAAGATTTTATGGCAAAATATTCAATCTAAATTTTTTATGTGAGCCATGTAGAATATTAGCCAGGCTACAACTTCTTATATATAAGCTCTGCCAAACCGGGATATGACAAATAGGTGTAGGATATGCAAGTGGGGCAGGGAGAGTGCTTACGGATGTGTTAAACCATTCTCCCAAGAGGGACGGTCTGGACTCTCCAGAACCAGGAACCAATCTATGCTATTTTGCCTCACACATTTTAATTCACTTTCTGGGCTGTGTGTCTAGGCTCCCCAGACATCTTGCATGGGGTTGCAGATTTAGAAAATACAGGATGCCCAGTTAAATTTCAATTCCAGAAAAACAATGAGTAATGATTTTTGTATGAGTATGTCCCATGTAAGATCTGGGTCATCATGCTGAAAAATGGTACAGGGTTGATTTGAAACTCAAATTTATTTGGGTGCTCTGTCCTTTACCTGGCAATTCCAGTCCTGACAGTTCTTCGAGTTCTGCTTTTCCTCACAGCCCCAGCTGCAGCAACCCAGGGCGCTGTCCCAGTGGGAAGGCAAGGCCTTACTGTTAACACAAAATCTTTCTCTGTATCTCCAGAGAAGAAAAGGAATGACAGTATTCTTTTCTTAAGCCTGGGTTATGTGTCTGTTAATATATTGGGGAATAACTTTTGAGCTGAAATAGCCCTCGGGCATTTTATTTCAGCCTGGGATCTCTCGAGGACCACTCATTCACTGGTTTCTTTAAATGAAGTCCCTCTGATGTCCTTCTAATTGATTCCTTTGGGCATTCAGATCACTGAACACATGACTATTGTAGTGACTTGAACTAAAAACACTCAAATAAAATCACTTATGCTAGCATTTTTCCAACTCAGTTATTTGGGACTCTTATGCCTGCAAGATCCTTCTGGAAAATGGCGTCGTGTTATAATGGAATAAGCAGGAAATTGTCTGCCACATATGCCCATCTGGGAAAAATCACTGTGAACATCACCCTGAGAAAGGTCCAAGAAGCCTGGCAGTAGTTGCTCGTTCAAGCACGATCCAAATTTACTTGGCCACCAAGCCCACTTGCCTCCACGTCCCTCTTCTAATACCTATTAATTCTACAGGGAACACTGTGGTTATTAGAAACACATGAACGTTTCTCAAAAATAACCAACCCTTGAGATAATGCTTCTTTCTACCCCCAGTATAGGTCTAGGGACCTGAGTTCTCCAGGAATTCTTCCTGACGCAGGCCCAGAGCTGTTTGATCATGGTATTTCTTCAAGGGTTGATCCAAGTCCTGTATCTCCGCAAGATTTCCCTCTCCTCTCCAGCCACACTGACCTCTTACCTCCTTGTTTCTCTGACTTTTCATTTAGCAATTACTCCCAGCACACATTTTACCCCATCCCCTTAGGATATTAATCCAAATATCCTGATTCGGTTCTCTGGCTATTGTTGTCTGTGTACTACTTCATTTCTCCGTATTTTGGCTCCTCATGCAGACTTAGGGGAAGACTCTCCCGCAAGATGGGCTGGGGATCAAGTGGGCTTTTGCAAGTTCTTGCAGACAGAATGTGTATTCTTGCACCCATGTTCCAATAATTGCAGTTGTCAGAAACAATGGATGGGTTTTCTAAAACAGCCATGAGCTGGCTTCCCTCCTGCACAAGGAAAGATGAATGATTAATCTTGAAGTTGCCTTCTGGAACACACATTGTCTACATCTCACATCAGTGTCCAACCCTGGCAAGGACCCCAATTCGACCAATTAAATGAACTCAGTGGAAGCAGGAAAGACCTGAGAAAGTTGAAAACTTTCACGAGGGTGAAATAATTTCTTAGTTTGTAATCAAAATTCCCAAAGATTATGTAAGCTGCAACCTAGAAATTCTAATGATTTCCATTCTTCCATCTGGCAAACACCGCTTCACTATCCTAAGGCAAAGATAGCCAGGTACTCTTATAAAGAACACTGCAAGATGACCTACCCTCAGACTCTGCGGTCACTGTACTCTTACTTAATGTGCCTGGCTGGACTTCAGGGTTTTATAGACGCGGTGCTGTGAGCTTCACTTCGATAAAAAGTCTATTGCAATACAGGCTTCTAACACTTCAATTGCATTTTCAAATTCTTCAGGGAGCTCTCAGTTTTCTGAGTCTTTGACTTTAAAGAAAAATCTGACCAATAACAGGCAAGTCTCAAAAACACCCAATGGGAAATCTAAACCCACTGTACACATCAACTGCATACACAGTGCATTGTCCCAGAAGAATATTTCTTTCCATCTCCAGTCAATTATAAACTAATCTTCAAACCCCAGACTCAGAGCTTTAAATAAATAGTCTTGGTTTCCAAGGTGACATAGACTAATCTCCTAAACGATAATTAATAAAAATATCAGGAGTCAACAGATTTTTATAGATCAATGATTTTCTAAAATGCGTAAAAGTTGTATAGGTACAGAATAAATGTAATGAATGTGACCAATGTATGTAGAATGTACCAATACATGCTCTTGGTTTAAAATAAAAAAAAATAAAATAAAATAAAAAAATAAAATAAAATGCGTAAAAGTCTTCCCAAGAAGGCCCCTGGCAAACTTTATTAGATTTAGTTCTTGAAAATTTTAAATGACAAACATGGAAAGTGGCTAATAAATTTTCCATGTGAAAACGTTGCCAGATCTAAGCATTTGGTTATCAGTAAGAAACCTTATAACATTTTAAAACACTAATGCCTCGTTTGTCTCCATCTCAACACCCAGCAACCAATTAGGAACGCTCAAGAGGGTCACTATTGCAAGCACAATTTGTAGCAAGTTCTGGATTGTATAGCAATTTCCCTGAATCTCAGAAACCTTAAGGAAATTTTTGGGAAAATGGAATTCACCTATACTATGTAGTGTTTGGTGGATCAAATAATTTCTATTTACTCAGGACTCACGCCACATTTCAATTCTTTTTCTAATTTGACAGCCTCTCGCACAATTTAATGATAAAAATAAAAATAATAGAAGGGAAGTTTTATACGAGGTATACTTGAGATAAACTCACATCTAATACCACATCCAGTTGTGAAAAAAATTAAAACATTACTCCTGAAATCATAACTGAGGCCAGAATGGCCACGTTTCCCACATCCATCCAGTATGATTCTGGAAACTCCTTCCCGTGGGTTTAGGCAGGTAGAATAAGTCAAACATTAAAATTGGAAAGGAAAAATAAAATTAATCCCTATTTTCAGAAGGCATAATATTACATGCAGAAAAAATAATTATTATCTTTTATTTTGCTCTTGATTTATATTTGGGCTTCTTGTATAAGAGAAATTGTGTGACTGATTTACTTCACTTAACATTATGGTCTCAGGGTACATCCCTTTTCCTACAAATGACTGAAGTTTATCCTTTCTTAAACTCCATTGTGGTCCTCCATTGTGTATAAATGCCACATTTTCTTTATCCTTTCACCTGTTGATGGGCATGTAGGCCACTTCTGAAAATTAGCTATTGTGAATTGTGCTACTAGGAACATGGGTATACATGTATCACTGTGATATGATGTCTTTGACTATCTGGGAAGATATCTAAAAGGCAAAATAGCTGGGTCAGATAGAATTTGTAGTTTTAGTTTTTTGAGGAATCTCCATACTGACCTCCCCAGTGATTGTACTAGTTTACATTCCCACTAACAGTGTAGAAGGGCTCCTGTTTCTCCACAGTATTTCTCCTTACTTGATTTCTTGATGACAGCCATTCTTGCTGTAGTAAGATAGACTCTCACTGTTGTTTTAATTTGCATTTCTCTATGGTCAGCGATGTTAAACAGTTTGGGGTTTTTTTTCCATATATTTATTGGCCATTTTTACTTTTACCAATAAGTACCTATATTTCAGTTGCCCATTTTTTTACTAGGTCTTTTGTTTTGGGGTCCTATAATTTTGTTCTTTATATATTCTAGATATTAGGCCTCTATCTGCTGAAGAGCTGGCCAATTTTTTTTCCTATTCTGTAGGTTGTCGCTTCACTCTGTTGCTTCCTTTGCTGTGGAAAAGCCTTTTAATTTGGTAAGTCCCATTTGCTGATTCTTAGTACTGTTCTTTGTGCAATTGGGAATCTATTCAGAAAATCCTTGCCTATACATGTATCTTCAAGATTTTTATATATCCTATTTTATATTCCAGGTTAAGTGTTTCTATTCTTAATACTTGGATATTAGATCCATTTTAATTTTAGTTTAGTATATGTGAGAGATACGGGTCTAGGTTCAATCTTCTGCATGTGGATAGCCTGTTTTCCCAGTACCATTTGTTAAACAGGCTTTCATACAGCGTGGGTTTTCATAGCTGAATGTGCCTGGAGCTGTTTCTGCATCTTCTATTCTGTTTCACTGATCCACATGCCTGTTCTTACTCCAATGATGTGATATTTTTACAACTGTGGCTTTGTAGTATAACTTGAAATCTGGGATTGTGATGCCTCTTGCCTTGCTCTTATTGCCCAGGATTGCTTTTGCTATGCTAGGTCTCTTCTGGTACGATACAGTGATAATTTACTGTGGTGTCAACTTGAATGAGAAACGCGTAGCTAACTGGTTTAACATAGTTCTGGGTGTGTCTGGATGATGCACCTACTGAAGAAGGAAGACCCACCGTGGATGTGGGTGGCACCAACCAGTAGGCTTGTAGCCTACATGGAATAAAAAGGGAAAAAAGAAGGACATCTTGCTCCTGCTTCTTTAGAGGGACACCAGTCTTTGACATTGCCTTTGAAGGTCTGTCTTGAGATATCCAGGGCAGACCCTTCAGCTTCCTGATATGGATTAACGTAGGACACTGCAGTGAGCTCCAGGCCTTCGACTCCTGAGTGGATCCTTCGGCTCCCCAGCACACTGATGGCCCTCTTGCACTCTTCCACACCTGACTGTGCAGGTGACTGCTATAAGCCTACCCTGTAAATCATTTTATAGATAGATCTATAGATATACACATATAGATAAATATATATAAAATCTGATCCTCTAGTGAACCAAAACTGATACACATATGAATTTTAGGATTGGTTTCTATGGTTCTATGAGGAATGCTGTTGATATTTTAACTGAGATTACATTAATTGGGATTACATTAAATCCATATATCAGTTTTGGAAATATGGCCATTTTGTCTATACTGGTTATACCTATCCAGGAATAAGAGATATCTTTTCATTTTCTGATGTCCTCTTCAGCCTCCATTCTCAGAGTACTGCAGTTTTCATTGTAGAGGTCTTTCACTTCCTCAGTTAACTCCTAAGTATTTAATTTTTATTGATACTACTATGAATGGTATTTTCTTCCTAATTTCTATCTCAATGAGTTTACAATTGGTATACAGGAACACTACTGATTTTTATGTGCTGTTTATCCTGCTATGCTCCTGAATTTGGTTATTGATTCTATTTTTGGAAGAATTTTTTGGGTCTTCTATGTAGAAGATCATGTCATCTGCAAATAATGATTATTTCAATTCTCCCTTTCCTATACGTATTCCTTTTCTTTCTCCTGCCTGATTGCTTCAATATTTCAAGAACTATAATCAACAGAAGTGGTGATAGCATACATCCCTGTCTTGTGTCCAATTTTAAAGGGGAATCTTTCAGTTCTCTCCATATAATATGATGTTGGCCACTGATGTGTCGTAAAGGGCTTTTATCAGATTGAGATAAGGTCCTTCTACATCTATTTTCTTCAGGGTTTTGTTTTCAGCATGAATGGATGTTAGATTTTGTCAAAGGCTTTTTCTGTATCAATTGAGATGATCATGCGGTTTCTGTCCTTGTTTCTGTTTATGTGGCATATCACATTTATTGATTTGCATGTGTTCCACCATTCCTGCATCCGCGGGATGAACCCTACTTGATGTATGTATGTATAATCTTCCCGATTTGTTACACCCTGTTTGCCAGTATCTTGTTGAGGATTTTTGTGTCTATGTTCATGAACTGGCCTGTAGTTCTCTTTTTTGGTTGGGTGCTTAACTGGTTCTAGAATCAGAGTAATGCAAGCTCTGAGCATTGACTTGGAGTCCTCCTTCCCTTGTCATTTCATTAAAGAGTCTGAGAAGTACTAGTGCTAGTTCTCTAAAGTTTTTATAGAATTTGGCAGCGAATTCATGGGGACCTGGGCTTTTCTTAGTTGGTAGGCTTTTTTTACAACTCCTTCAATTTCATTGCCTGATGTTTGATTATTCGGGATTTTTTTATCTTCTTGGTTCAGCTTTGGTGGTTCACCTGTATCTAGCAATCTATCCATTCTTCTGAAGTCTCCATTTTTTTAGAGTAGGTTCTCAAAACTAGTGATTTTCTGGATTTCAGCAGAATCTGTTGTGACCTCACCTTTTCCATTTCTCATTGCCTTTATTTGGGTCTTTTCTTTCCTTAATTTGGTAAGATTGACTAGGGGTTTGTCATTTTGTTCATTCTTTCAAAGAACCAACTCTTTGATCCACTGATTCTTTGTATTTTTTTTAGTCTCAATTTCATTAATTTCTCTCTGATCTTTATAATTTCCTTCCTTGTACTAGCTTTGAATCTGGATTGTTCTTGGTTTTCTAAGACCTTAGGCTATTTATTCCAGTTCACTCTGTTTTTCTGATGTAGTCATTCACTGCTACAGACTTCCCTCTTAGGACTGCTTCATTGTGTCCCATGGGTTCTGGTATGTTGGCCTGGCATTGTCATTTGATTCTATGAACTAATTTCCTGTTTAATTTCTTCTGTGACCTATTGATCATTTAAGACAGTATCGTTTCATTTCCATACTTTGTATACTTTCTGTGGTTCTTTTGCAGTAATTTCTAGTCTCATTACATTATGATATGATAATATGTATAGTTTTGATTCTTTTGCATTTACTCAAGCTTGCTTTATGAGACAACATGTGGTCTATTTTGTAGAAAATCCTATGTGCTGCTGAGAAGAATGTATACTGTGTAGTTGTCGGGTAAAATACTCTATAGTAACTCAAGTCCGTTTGTTCGAAGGTTTGGTTCAAGTCTGGTATTTCTGTAATATTTTCTAGTTGATCTATTTGTAACAGCGGGGTATAGAGTTCCATGTTATAACTGTACTGATGACCATCTGATTTTTTTTTTATATCTAATAGTGTTTATGAAGTTGGGCATGCTGGTGTTTGGTGAGTATATGTTTATTATTATCTCTTCCTGCTGAATTGTTCCTTTAACTAATATGTAGTGATTTTCTTTGCCTCTTCTGATTAGTTTTGGCTTGAAATTCACTGTGTCTGAAATCAGGATAGCTACCCCTGCTTTTTTCCAGATTCCTATCGCATGAAATATTGTTTTCCTTTCTTTGATTTTTAATGTGAATTTCTTTTTTAATGCAATGTGTTTCTTGTATACTGCATATCTTTGAGTTTTATTTCTTGATCCAGTCTTTTGATTGGGGAATTGAGACCATTCACATTGAGCATTATTACTGGAAGTTATGACTTATCCTGTTACTGCTTTATTTTTCCTGTTGCTGATTCATATTCTCTCTCTCTCTCTCTCTCTCTCTCTCTCTCTCTGCTGCTTAACTGCTTACCATACTTGGTATATCCGTTCCATTAGATTTTTTTTTTTTTTAGCATTGTGGGTTTCATTGTTTCTTTTAGAATATCCTTCAGAATTTTTTGGAGTGCTGGTTTGCTGGTGATGAATTTCTTGAGGTGCCCTTTGTCATGGAAATACTTTATTTTTCCATCAGTTTTACAGGAAAGTTTTATAGGATATGGAAGTCTGGGTTGGAAGTTGTTACCTTTTAGGGCTTGAAATACTTAAAGCTCTCCTGGTCTTTAAGGTTTGTTTTGAAAAGTCTGCTGTAATTTTGGTGTGTTTACCTTTATAGGTGATTTACTGTTTTTCTCTAACAATTTTTAAGATTCTGTCCTGTGTTGGACTTCTGGTATTTTGACTATAATGTGACATGGAGAGGTTCTCTTTTGATGGTGGCTATTTGGGATCCTATATCCCTCATGTAAGTATTTTCATGTATTTGCAAAGTTTTCTGCTATTGTTTCTGTGAACAGATTTTTTATGCCTTTTATGCTGTCTTCTGATTTTTCATTTATTCTAACTAATCTCAGATTGGTTTTTACACCATCTAGCAGCAGTTAGATCTATTTTTTGTGTTCTTTTGTTTTTAAAGTATGTCTGACTAGCTGGTCTCTGAAAGTATACCTATATATTCCGTCTTCACACTAGAAACTTCTGCTGTCCATATTTTCAATATAATTTTTAATCTCCCGGATTTCTCTTTGGAACCTCTTCATGGACTCTGAGTCTTTGCTAAATTGCTCGTTCATGTTTTGTTTCCTTTTGTTTGGCTCAGCTGGCTTTTTATTAGTGTCTTCTGTCAGCTCTCTGATCATTTTAATATTTCCATAACCTGTTTAATTATATCTTCTGTTATCTCACAGAGCACCTCATTGATCTGTCTTTTAATTTCCCCAGTTATCCTTTCAAATAATTTGGGCGTATGGTTTTTGCTTCCTCCCCATCAATGTCCCCAGGATCAACTTTGGGGCAGTTGGAAATCTAAGGAGGCGTTTGTTGCTTTGTCTTTTCATGTTTCTACTACTTTTTGTTTATTTGTTTTGGGTTTTGCTCAGGTTTGTGGGTGCTCATAGTGGAAAGACTTTGTGGCTACTATGGAGACTATGGCTACTATGATACTGTCCCTGCAGGTCACAGTAACCATAGGCTCATCCTGGAGCCCATGTCACCAGCCCGTCCACTGTCACCATTTCTTCCTGGAGACCCTAGCCCTCACCTTGCTGCTGCAGTCTGCACAGTCAGGCTTCCCACTCTGTGAGCTGCGAGCTGGGATCCATGGAGACAGTCCAGTTTCATTCCCTTGTCTGTTCTGGGGTCCATCTCTCAAACTTCTCTGTAGTCAACCAACTACATTATTAAGAAATTGTTTGATTATTGTAAAATATATAAAGCTCATCATTCTTATCATTTTTAAGCATGCCATTCAGGGACATTAAGTATATTCACACTGCTGTGCAGCCATCATCATCCATCTCCAGGACTTTCACATCTCCCTAAAATGAATCTCTTATCCATTGAGCAATCACTCCACATTCTCTCTACATCTTCCAACCTGGCAACCACCATTCTACTTCCTGAATTTAAGCATTGACTATTCTAATTTAAGCAGGCCTCAGATAAGTGGAATTGTTTAGATTTTGTCTTTTTGGGTCTTGTTTATATCACTTAGCCCAAGATCTTTAAGATTTGACCATATTGTAACATGTGAAAGGATTTCTTTTCTTTTTAAAGCTGATATCTAGACTACTTTAAAAAAAAATCCATTTATCTAATGGACATTTGAGTTGTTTCTGTCCTTTGGCTACTGCAAAGAACGTTGCTATGAACATCTGTGTACAACTATCCGCCTGAGTCTCCATTTTCAGTTCTTGGAGACATACACCCTGCAGAACTGCTGAATCCTATGATAATTCAATATTTTTTTTGGAGGAAACATCATAGAGTTTTCCGCAGTGGCAATGCCATTTTACATGCCCACTAGCAATGCACAAAGGTTTCAATTTCTCCACATACTTGTAAACACTTGTTATTTTCTGTTTTGTTTTGTCAGTGGCGTTTCATCTGAAGCAACCGTCCGCAGTTAAGTCTGTTGTAGATCAGTGGATATAATGAGAAGAGACTTTGAGCTGACTTAGTTTAGTACATACTCAGAGGTCATAAATAGCCAAATAAAATAATTAACCTTTCACAGTTCATTCTGGGTTAATAGCACAATGATTATTTCTGGATATTTACAACTGCCTCGCACAAGAAATACAAGTGAACGAAAGAAAAAGAAGCAAATGTGTAGCATTTTCTCCATGGTGGTGTCAGCCTTTTCTGCAAATGGCCTCAGTTGCCAATAAAAGGATCCTCTGGCTGAAGCTGCTCAGCGCAGCAGTGACTTCAGGCCTGGCTGCTTCTGGAAGGGCTTGAAAGGGCTGTGGAAACTGAGCGGTGTTGGCCATCAAGACTCGGAGGAAAGAGGAGTGGAAATTATCATCATCTGAATGCAATTGCCTGGCTTTATCTTTGCCCAACACTCTAAAAGCCCATAAACATCAGTGGGGGAAAAGGACTTAATTTCCAAAGACATAAAATTTTCAGAGCTATGTGACCTCTGAGAGAATAAGGCCATCTGAGAAAACGATTTCCTGAAGCTCAAATCCAGGCTTAGGCAACAAGGCCCCCAGCCAAAGCTCAGCCTTTCACTCCCACTTCAGCCTATCTGGCTGGACTTGAATCCTGGGGAGAAGGAGCTATGTGCACTTTCCTGAGTCTCCCCAGGCCCAGCACCAGGCTCAGCACAGAGCTGGGAGTGAACATCTACCTCCTGAAACAATAAGCCAAGAAGGCTGGGACTTCCTTTCTGGTTGGTACAATCTTCTCTACTGCCTTTCTTGTGGACTAGGCCTTAGTGTTTTAGCAAAGACCCAAGACAGTAGTCCATTACAGAAATTCCTGCAGCCATCAAGGCCTCGTGTAAATCCATGGTGAAGACAGGCCTTCTCCACTCCTGCCCCAGAGCCTGCCTCAAGAAACACTAATCTGTCTGTAACAGCAGCCAATTCCTCCTCTCCACTCCCCACTTTATTTGGATGCCCCCCTCCTCCCCACCTCACACTGTACTCCTGACAACAGCAGTGATGATAATAGCTTCCAGCTTCAATTATCGTTCTACAGTCTACAGTGCACTTGCCAATGCATTCAAGTATTTGGTCTTCTGCATAACATGATAGGAAAACCAAGGATGTCTGACTTAGGTGAGCAGTACGTGGTAGAACTAAGCTTCAAGCCTCCGAAGACCTGTCCTGTACCTATCAGTGGTTTCCTGCTCCTTGAATGTCAACCGAGCACACACTAATGTCAAAGTCAAAATTCCTGTCCTGCTCTTAATTACCCAGGGAGAAGAAGGGTGGCTCCTGGAGGATTGCTCCTAATCATATGTGCGGGACTGAAATGGTTTCGTGTTTGCCATTGTTTTAAATTATGTCCACAAATTCTTCCAACCTCTTCCCTTCAAAGGATGGAACACAATTCTCTTCACTTGTAGTGTAGGCTGGACTTGGTAACCTGCCTATGACGGTGACTTCAGAGACTAGGTCATCCTATTCTAGGTGGCTTCATCCCTGCTCTCTTGCATGGCTCTCTCTGGAGGCCAGCAGTCACACTGCATGCACACTCAAGCAGCTCTGTGCACACACATGGGAAGGAACCAGGGCCTCTTGCCAATAACCACGTGGAGATCCCTTCTGAAAGTCCCAAATCCTCCAGCCCCACACAAGCCCTCAGTGACCACAGTGCCAGTCAGAAGACTGAGTGCAGCCTCATGAGAGGCCCTGAACCAGATCTAACAAGGCTACGCTGCTCCTGAATTACTGGCCCACAGACATGTGAACATGAGATATACTTACTGTTTAAAGCGGCTACATTTGGGGGTAATTTGTTGTGTAGCACTAGGTACCTAATATAGTTTTCTATCACTTAGCAAATAGTTACAGTTTAAGAAAGATGACCTTTTAAAAATTTTCATTTTTATGCCACTAAGGTATGCTTATATTACAAATTTAAATTTATTACAAATTTTAAGTACAGATAAGAAAAAAGTTTAATTACCCATATTCTCATCCAGAGATAATCATTTTAACATAATTTGCTCCATGTTTTCTATTTGTGTGTTTATTTTACAAAACTGAGCTCATACTATTTGGAATGTACTTTTCATTACTGAGCAATACTGGATGCTATTTCAAGCCACTACATACATTACTATAACAATATTTGGAATAGCTATGTAGTATTTTATTGTGTCATGTACGTAAATATATCTAACTAATCTCCTCTTTATTAAACAGATTTAAATTATTATCCATCATCTCCGTCTTCATGGAGCCTGCAGTGAAGAACCATACATGGGCCTTTCGTGTGCCTGTCCAACTGCGTTCTTAGCACAAACTGACAGAAGCAGAAATTCTGGGTAAGAAGAGGTATACGCTTCTGAAATGATTGCATATATATTGCCTAATTACACTAGAGATTGGGCAGTTGTATATCTTATCCGCGGCTGATCTAGGTGTCCATTTCATTAGAGCCAGACCAGAGTCATAAGGAGTAAAAGCCAATTCTTAACTAAGGAACTGAATCTTGGGAGGGTTTCAGGCAGACCAATGAAGATAGCTGGGTGGCTAAGGAACAAAGTCCCTGAACTCATACACCATATTGCAACATTCCCTTCCACTCAGTACCCCCTAAAGTGACCCTGATGCCTCTTATTTCAGCCAGGAGGCAGAGATCATCCATGCCACTGAAGTCACAAATGTGGTCATAGAAAGTGTGGCACCATCTCCTCGTGCGCCTCCAGATATGACAATTCTCTTGAACAATGTGCCTTGTCTCCCCTAAAGATCCTCGACTGCATCTTGTTCTGTAACACTATCTAGTCGCTCATCCCTCTGACCTAAATACACTTTCAAAGTTCGAAAATTAAAATGACCCATCTCTATCAGCACTAAAAGAGACAGACAACCTGACCAAAAAGGGAGTCTCTGGCCAGACTCATCAATAATGCTGGCTCAACAGTGATCACCTGGCTGTGTCCCCCAAGTGCTCTAAAGTGACCAGGGCGCCTTCCATGAGACAGTTTGTGGAACGCTGGCCCACAGCATGCAGATCAATGGGGCTGCTGCAAGATCGGAACAGTCATAATGCCTATACTTCTCACCCAACTTAAGAGTGGACAGTTTTCTACATGATTTGAGTGTATGTTTAATACAATGTTAGACATGTCCAAGATTAGATTTAATAATACCACCAGTGCAGCTTTTCATGGTGGTTGCTTTTTCCTCGTATGCCCTTGCTCTGAAGGCTGCTCACGAAGCCCAGGACACACGTAGGTCATCTCTGTTTACCTATGAACACACAGATTTGTACATGCTTGGGATCTTTTGCCATCTGTGGATATTTTATCTGAAATCTATTTAAATCAAAGCACTTGTGTACTTCACCACCTTGATAAAGATATAATGACTCAAAATTGCCTATTGTCCTGTAAGAAAAATAGGCACATGGTGTTATTTAAACATAAAAAAGCCAATTTCTTGATTCAAATATGTAACTCTAATACAACAAAAGCCAGAGATGAGGAGCCCAGAAAGTCAGTTGAAGAAAGCAGGGTACAGATAGTCATAACTCTTTGGGAGGACTCAGAGGTGAAGCGCCAATAGTCCCATCCTTTCAAGCTTCGGTTCTATCAAGGAGGAGGGATAAAATTAAAGAGTTTCTAAGTTCCTTCCCAGCCGCAGCCACTGCAAGCCCACAACTTCCAAATTTCTTCCCCAGGACTTGGGGTGGGTAACGACAACACAGCAATGAGCTATGCACACCTTAGACAAGATGAGTAATCAACTTGGACGAGGCCACGTGGCCAGGTTGAAGGTCAGCCCCAGGACTGTGGCCCCCTGACACCACAAAGCAGCAAGATCAAGGTTAGCAAATTCGCATTCCTGGGTGACTTCCCCAGTGTGCACGTTAGCAGAACCCCCACAAAGGGCTGATACCCTGTCTCCTTCCCTTCCTCGTGGACACAGACTTCCACAGCTTCAGGTACAATGCAAACTTCGCCCCTCCTTCCATAGCCCAGGCTGCCTGCACGTCTTCCACACCCACGTGGATCTCCTCCAACTGAGAGGACTCCTGCTTTTCTAATGCCCTGGGACAGGAACCATGTCCCCTTCCACCGGGTTTCCCCAGCCCTAGAACGGAGCATCAGGGCTCAGTAACATCTGCTCCAGCTGAGACAGAAAAGCTGACATCATCCACCCCACATGCCATAAGTGTGACTTCTACCAAGTGATGAATAAAACACAATTGTTTTGCATAAACTCAGAAGAGTATTTTTTCTCTTAACCAAATTGAAGAAGTAGAGAATTAAGTAGGCTTTTCCTGGTGTTCTCTGGCTTTTCCTTTTAAATCACCACATGGCTGTCTTGCCCTGGTCAGTTGCACCATTTATCCCCACTGTCCTGGGACCAGCCAGATGATGCCAGAGTGCACAGAGATAGCTGTCCCCTCCCCTACACACACACTGTACAGTACAGGGCTTTTTGTTTTTAAGTCCGCTGGTCTTTCACTGAAATTCCCTGCAGTCAACATAGTCAGCATCTGGCTCACTTCTGCTGGGAACCACCATTGCTGAGGCCGTGTATGCTGCAGAGTAACCGCTACTACTGCTAAGACCAGAAGCGAACATCTGCCTCCTTACACCATTCTGTCTGGAACAATTCAGTTTCACGTCTTAGGAGACACCTGCAGGCCTTTCCATCCTCAGCATGCCGGCAGACCTTTACCACAAAGGCCATCAACAACAGCTCTGCCTTCCAAAGTTGGTCCAGGTGGAGGGAGAGACTTTGGCCTTGATAAGTTCACTTTCCAAAGAAACATTTGTTGCTATTTCCAAGGGAAATGGAGGTTCTGTGTGCTGGACCATGTAGAGGGAGTTGTGTGGACGGTCAAGCCCCATCTTTGCATGCATTGCCACCCATTCTAGAATTACAGAAAACACAACTCAGGCTAGGTAAGTGACGTGCTCAGATCCACCCTACCCGACACCTACAAGGCTGCTTCACCTTTAGTATTTATGCAACACTAATTTTCAGAGCATTCAACCTACCTTTCCTCTCTATCCTAAGTTCATCCTATTAATTGCTATTGGTTCCTTTATTGGATTCTTAACTTCCTCTCCCTTAAAATGTCTCTATCTGCTATCCATTACTCAGCCAATCCATCTGTCCCTTAATTGTCCTTTATCAAACAACCTGTTTCCTTAATCACTTGGAATAAGACAAGTTCCAAGCTGCTCTCTGGTGGAGTGCTTGCTGGCTAAAATCAGAGCTCCAAGGTAGACCTTCAAAAACTGATAAAGACATTTATCAGTAGATACGCATTTACTAACCATCTATTATGTACCCACCCTGTGTGATGACCTGTGTGGGCCACAGGGTGGGAGGGGTAACTGGGAGTGTGTGTGTTGAATACCTGCTATTCCCAGGGGCAATATACATGGAACCTCTTGTATCTGAAGCATGTTTATATCCACTTTACGAATGGACAAAAGGGGTTTACAGAGGCTAGAAAGTCCATTGGCTGAAAGCAGAGAAGCTGGGATTGTGGTCTCAGAGCCCCAGCATCTTCAAAGGCCTGCTACATGCTGCATGCTACAGTGCAAAGTCCTTGGGCACAGAGAGAAGAAACCAACCACAGTCCTCAGGAGCTCCAAGAAGCATCTAAACAAGTGTGGCCCCCAAGGTGGGAAGGGGCTGCCGGACCTTAATCAGAAGGACGTGGTTCCTTAAGCAGAGGGGGGGCCTTAAGTAGAGGATGAGCCAGGCTGTGACGTCCTGAGGGACCACCTTCCTCTGTCAGTTCCCATCACACTGACCCCGCTATACAGCTGGCATTTTCCTAGGTCATCCTCTATCACCAGATCTCCACATGCGCTCTGAAGGAACAGGTCACTATTTTCTTTCTTTTGTTTCCATCCAGCTGCTCAGCTGAACACTCTGTATGGGACCAGACCCTTCCAAAATCTCCCTTCTCATTCTTCTGAACTTGAACTTTACTGTACACAAGGCCTTCTCGGTTCTATGAGGGACACAAACTGCCCAACTCTGGGCACTTTCAACTTCATGGTGATTCCCTGAACTACATGGAGATGCCAACCTTCGACATCATCCTTCAACAGCAACCCCAGGGACACACTGCTGACTGGGACACCATGTGTCTTGCTGCTCATTTTGCAAAGAGTGCGATGATAACATCAAAGTTCCATGCTGGGGCAGGCTATGAGGATGGTCTGTTGCTATCAGTGTGTGTGGGTAGATGTACATCCCATTAAGCAGTCAGTTTTGCTGAAGCACATGCCACGTCTATGTCTATTTATAGAGACCTGTGCTCAAGTCTTGGGAAAGCCATGCTTCCCGATTTGGGGCTACTCCAGAACATCCCTTAAACTAGGTAGATACTCAAAGCTCATCTGGGAAGCATACAACCAGTCTCCATGTAGTTTTTGCCACTCACAGAACAAAAACGCTTAAGCCCCTCTTCCCCTTCTCCACTTTGCCTGTATGTATTTCTACCATAGCATCGTACATTTTCGCTGGCCCTGATTTTGCCTCTATTGTCTCTAATGAAAAAAGAAAGTATCACATATCTAGTGAGTCCTCACATGTTCAGCACTGTGCTGGCATGTAAGAGAAATACAGTATACAGAAGGCAGTATGCTGTCCAATGAGTACATCCATCTAAACAGACAGACATCAGACACACAAGGG
Source organism: Hystrix cristata (assembly GCA_004026905.1). Lineage (NCBI taxonomy): Eukaryota > Metazoa > Chordata > Mammalia > Rodentia > Hystricidae > Hystrix > Hystrix cristata. The sequence continues at coordinate 47,151 of PVJO010001878.1, forward strand.
CCTGGGGAGTAATGCACACATGGGCCATAAGCACTCAGAGCAAGTGGCCACCGCTCTCTGGGGAGGTCAGAAAAACTCCGAGTGGAACAGAGGTTGTGTGAGGCCAAGAACTGAGGAAATCCCTCTGGACAACACAACCATCAAAGAACAAAGCACAGAGGGCAAGGTGCAGAGTGTGTCTGGGGGCCCCCTGAGCTGGAGAAGGGGTTCCTGGAATGACAGATCAGGATGAAGGTGGAGGCCAGCTATCAAGTGTAAAAGGCAGGGCCAAGGTAAGGACTTGGCCTTTACTCTCCAGCCAGCAGGAGTAATACAAAGATTTAAGCCACTATACTGCTTTTGTTTAAGATTAATGCCTCAGCAGCGTCAGTAGGAAGGACTGGAGCTGGGAGCCCGACCAGAAGCAGGAAACCTGCTAGAAGGTTCAGGGGCACCTGGGCTCTCACAGTTGCCATGGGAATAGAAAAGCAGAGCACAGATACAAATGGCATTTTCAAGAAAAGCAGAGACCCTGTGACTATGCTGGGAGAGAAGGCAATGAGGCCACGAAGACAGTGATCTTCGAGCGGACATTCACCTTTCTGGGTGCTTAGCATTGAGCACCCTTCTCTACCTGGAAGAATCCCCCACTGCGTGATTCTTGCTGGAGGTCAGGCCCAGTTTGCCACAGAAGCTGAAGGAGTCTGGCGCTCCGTTCCTGCTGGCAGCCCTCAGGTGTGTGACTTGCCTCACTTGGGCCACCTTGCTTGGGACTTGGGAATGTGAGGGAATGACAAGGACACAGGGATGGTTTAAGGATTCAGTCCTACAGTAGACATCCAGCAGTGATGGCCAGCACTAGGGGTATATTTTGTGGTACAACTTGGATTGTGCTTCTGAGGTTCAGCAAAGCACTGCAGTCTGGTGACTCTTTAGTCACCTGATGGGTACCCAGTAAGTTCATTTAGTCAAAATTCCTTTCCATTGCTTGCATATAGCTGACTGGGAACAATAGTAAATCCAGCCCATTCTCCAGGTCACTTACTCCCCAACACCCAGACTGCACGGCCTCTTGCTCTGCTGAGCAGCCGAGTGTGCATGGACAGAAACATTCAACACCTAACCTGTGCTCACTGCTGTCAGCCAACATGCCAAGGACCCACCGGTCTGCAAATGTGATCAGCACAGGGGCTGACATCTCTGACATTCACTTCTGTCACCTCCCTCCCTCCAACAAAGCCTGTCCTTGCCTCGTCCCCTCAGCTGGCATAGTGCCTTGTGCAGGGTAGACACTGTACACCTGCAGAGTGACCTAAGTTTATTCCTTCTAAAAAGCCCCTCGATAAGTTAAAAGTCTTATTTGCTGCTGCAATGTTTAGATAATTTTGTAAAAATATTGAGAAATAAAGAGAGAAGGAACAGAGATATAATAACATGTACAAATACATCTTTCGAAATAATCCAGGAAGAAGAGGAAATAAGGAACAAAGCCTTCTTCATCTGTGGGTTTCGCATGCAGATTGAACCAAACAGGTCAAAAGTATTCCAAAATAATTGCTTCCACACTAGACATGTCCAGACGTTTCTTATCATTTCCAAACAATACAGTGTAATAATTATTTATGCAGCATTTGCATTGTATTAAATAATTCAGAGATGATTTAAGGTGTACAGAAGTATGTGCCTAGGTTATGCACAAATACTATTATCTTTTATGTAAGAGACTTGAGCATCTATAGATTCTGGAATCACAGGTACTGAAGGGTAACAGTAAATAACGCACTGGCCACAAGTAGAGGCTATAGTTTAGATTCTGAATGTTCCCCAAAGGCCCGAGCATTGAAAGCTTGGTCGTCACCTGTGGCACTACTGAGAGGTGGTGGGCCCCTTAGGATGTTGGATTTAGCTGAATTACGTCATTGACAGGAATGCCCTTGAAGGGGATGCTGTGACCTCAACCCCTCCTCTGCCTCGCTCTTTTGCTTTCTGTCCACCATGCGGTAAGCAGCATCTTTTACCACATGGTCCCTGCCATGATGGGCTTGCCTACCATGGGCCCAAAAGTGACATGGCCAACCAACCATGGACTGAAACCTCAAACTCTGAGCCAAAATCAACCTTCACTCTTTGTAAATTGATTTATCTCAGGTATTTGTTAGGGTAACCAAAAGCTGATGCACCCAGTAGATAACTCTTTAAACTAGGCACAGGGACATAGGGATTTATTATACTGTTTCCTCTGTTTCTGACATTGAGATTTCCCATGATGAAAACTTATGAAGATTAAATCATAACTATCAAAATTAAATGACTATCTTTGAGAGTGTGAGAGGGGATTCGAATTTCTGGTAACTGTGTGTGATAAACAATTGCTCCCGGGCAGATGTAAGCACTGAACTCCACGTCATTAGGAAAAGCTGGGATTCAGTAAGACGGCTAAACCTCCACCTATTCAAGTGGTGGTGGGGTGGGGGGGCTGCAATGACAGAATCACCACCAGGGGATTTAAAAGCACAGAAAAGGACACTAAAAAGCACAGAAAGGGAAAGGGACTCTGTTTCTGTCCACTGCACACAGCTCAGGCAGCTCCAATCTACACTGAACCCATAATGGTAACTAGGGGAGAAGTGGTAGGTCTTTGTATACATATGAAGCTGGTATCAGTCCTAAAACTTCCAGTTCAGTCATTCAGAACACATCAAAATTTAGAGAGCCAGAAACATGCTGACAATTCTACACAGGCAGAGTTTCCACCTTCCAGCAAACTCGTTCAATTCTGTAACTCCCGGTTCTCCATTCCTGGGAAGGCTGCGTGTAAAAATGCATGCAAGGCACATCCGGCTTCCTCTGGGAACCCACCTAGTGTTCAGAGGCAGAGGTGTACACTTAGGACTGAGAGCTTTTCCTTCTGCCAGTACCCCAGTTAAATGCTTAAACTTCAAAAAGAACTTGCTTGAGAATAAGACACGTGCCACAAACTCTGCTGGATAGTTAAGGTAGAACACTAAAGTCAATGGAAGTTGCTCTGTGACACCTGAGTTCATCTTAGAAGGCGTGTTTTCTTATCCCCTTCTGCAACATCCGATTTTTGGAGAACGATAGTCCAATTCTAACTACCTGATTGAATTCTGTCACTTGGGCTTGGCTGTCCCAGTTCCAAATCCTCATAAGGTACGATCTACCTTCTCCGGCCCTCTGTGCATTTTATGCCCTCCTCAGCCACAGCTGTCAGGCAGACTTACAACCTAAATGTTCCCTGTTCCACCAGGATCTCACCAGAGACCTCGAGCTCCCTACTCTGTTGCCTTTCTCTTCCTTGAGCTCAGTGAAGTTCCTCCTTGCAATACCATCTGCTTCTCTAACAGATGAACAGGAATGAGACGTTGTCCATAACTGATCAACACTGTATCATCGCTAAAATTCCTAACAGTGATCACAGGCTACTGCCTGGGAGTCCCCTGAGGATCACATGCAGGCCATATGGATTCCTACACAACTCTTCTTGGATCCCCCAAGTTGGTTTTTCAGGTCAGGAGCTCCTGCATTTTGGCTTCTCCTTGAAGGACTGAGTCCCAGCCACACTTCAGATCAAACAGTCCTGAAGGAGGCTATAGAAAAGGTCGACCCCTAGAAATCAAGTACATCTTTTCTCCATAGTACTCCTGCTTCCTCTTCCAAACAGCCATTTCCCACTTATGTTGGGAAACACCACTTCTGCATTTTTTGGAAATAGGGTTTTCCTGTGGTCAAGTTTGGGGAACTCTTGCATGCCGTAACTCCATCCAGAGATTCACAACAAACATTAGTTTGTTAGAGGATCTGCGAAGAAGATAACTTTTTAATATACTGTTTCCCCTAATAACATCCAGTGAGATCACAGTTCACAAGAAAGCCCCTTGGTATATTGTAATTTCAGTTTAACAATCCAAAAGAAGTTAAGCAAAAGCTAGAGGAAAAACCTGTGGCCTTTTACTGCTTTTAACTCTCTGCAGCCCACTTCTGGAGTCATTCACACACACCAGGAAAGGATCACAATGCTTCTATCCTGTGACTGTAACTTCACTTCTGGCTCCTTCATCTGACCCTGAAAATCAAGGTCTGTTTCTGATCATAAAGCATAGAGGGTATTCTTGGCTTTAGCCTGTGCCCTACCCTCCCAGTGTGCCCACCTGCCTCGCAGAGGATGAAAAGCCAAATCCCCATCCCTTGGAGCACCTACGGATATGACCTAGTTTGGCCAATCAGATGCGCTTTTGTGAAATTTAGAAAACAAAAGTAAGGCAGAAATCAGACTTCGGCAGCAGCTGCTATTTGCTCAACAAGCAAAGCCCAAGAGCCAGCTGACTCTTCTATGACAGTTTTATTAGGCAGCGTTCCAGCTCCACGTGTGCTGGAGGCAGGCCAGGACATTGGTTTTCAGGTGCTGATAAGAGCAGATACGGCCCAGTGCTGGGACGAAAGTACTGGCTACCTGATTGTGGGCACCTCTTGATCATGCCAGTTGTAACGTGGTTTGGGGAAAGCTGCTTCTTTGGTGGTCCAGTTCTACGGTATGGTGTTGAGGCACTTGTTCGTGAAACCCTTACTCAGAGACCTGTCTCAAAATTCCAAATAATTCTTCAAGCCATTTAATAACCTACAGTAAGTTCTTTCCTCCTTGCTTTTGCCATAAGGGATTTTGAATCTTGAGCCACACCCCAACTCAGGCTGTGCTTCAGCAAGGATGATCAAATTTCTCAGTCTTATTTTAGTGGCTACGGGATTCCACATACAGACTGCCATCTCTGTTCCATCCAGATGGGAAGCCACTGAGGCCAAGTGAGGCCAAATGCGGAAAGCATCACCTGCCAAACATGCTGCAAGTCAGCATGCACTCTGGGCCAGGTCAGCTCAGATGTCTACCTCCCAAGCAGCAGTGAGGCTGAAACTCTCATGGAGGAGCAAGTTTATATCGTAAGATATCACGGGGAGAACCCATATAAAACCCCAGGCAGCAGAGTCTACAAGAAAGGGCAACGCCCCCGAGTTCTAATGGCAACTCACATCAAACTCTCAGTTTCAGACCTTTGTTCCTGCCACATGGAGATGCTGACCTCACCTGCTCTATAGCAAGACACATAGAGAACAAGACTGAAAAGTATTAGAGGGAAAAACATTCTCATAGGAGGACATTTATTACTACTAATATTATTACTAGCATCTAGAAGCCATAAGAAAAGAAACATTTTTTCATACTTCTAAAGATACCTGCTAAATCTTTAATACCCATAACTTTTCAGCACATTGGCATTTAGAGACAAAGTTTTATGAGCTTCATAAAAAGTCAGGATATTCACGCTGCAGCACTTCCTTTAGATTATAGCTGAATGCTGGAGAGGTGGTTTTAAAAAATCATTTCACCTCAATAGCATCATCAAGGCTCACTGCCAGGTTACTGCTTTTACTTCCACGATCTTTTTGCACCGGTACCTGTGGTGAGGTAGTTCTGGGTGGTGGTGGTGTTACTGTTCATGGTTTTGTTTTGAGGCAAGCATCACTCCTGCTTCACCAGTTTTTGATACACAGAAAACACAATGACAAGTGTCTTCACTGCTAGCCTTGAAAATGTCGTGTCCTCCCTTGCAAGTGTTCTGAGAGACACAGCTGCTAGGCACAGGTCCTCAGGAAGGGACACTCAACAGGCAGCAAGCAGGCTGCAGCCCAGCAGGGCTAAGGAGCTCTGAGCCCGGGTCTGCGGGGAGGCGTGGCTTGGGAACCAGGACAACAGGACACCAGAGTCAGCAGCAGCCAGTGCTCCCTGGGGAGAGGACAGTTCTGCAAGCAACTCGTCAAGCACTCTAGGGCCCAGAGCAGGAGTCATGCAGCATGGACGGCGGTGAGCCCACGACCAGGGAGGTGAGGCTTCCACCTGCCAGCAAGAGCCACACTGGTGGCAAGACACTCAGGAAAGCCTCTTGAGGAGGGAGATGAGGAGCTGGAGGCCACTGGTCAGGGAGTCCTGTGGGGAAGGGCCAGGTTTTGAAGAGAGTTGGACCCAGCATTCCTTCCACACCTGATTTTTGGATTTACATTTCCCAAGGAGCCTTCATTAAACAAAATGCCCAGCTCCACAGGATTCCTTTTAGGCTCTCTCTTGCATTTAGAATGCAATTTAGCTTTTTACATTGTCTTACCCATGACATTTCGGAAAAAATATCAACATCAAAATCAAAGCACCAAAACCCAGAAATTTTAAACAATATGTGAAACCATTTCACACTGCAACATGAAATCAAAAGATTTGCTCCAACCTCAAAATCTTCATTCCAAGCTGCCTGAAGCCCCAGCACTCTGGGAGGCTGAAGCAAGAGGATCAAAGTTTGAACCCAGCCTGAGCAACTTAGCAATTTCATGCATCTCTATCTCCAAGCAAAAAATTTAAAAGGGCTGGGGATATAACTCTGTACAAAGGTTCTGGGTTCATTCTCCAGTACTGAAAAAAAAATCTCTGAAGTGTTTGCTTCAGCTAGAGAACTAAATCCCATTTGTTGTCAAGAACAGGCAAAGAAATCTGGACAGGCTGGGACGATACAGTGCCAACCAGACCAAACACAATCAAACAGATACATGGATTCTTGTAGGCGAACTATTTTTTAAAGTAAGTTGACCAGGATGCGAGGGAAGGAGAGAGAGAGAGAGAGAGAGAGAGAGAGAGAGAGTTTTTTTTAAGCATATCTTTTTGGGGGGGGGGGGACAGGGCTGGGGATCAAACTCAAGGTCTTGTGCTTGCTAGGCAAGCACTCTACTACTTGGGCTAAATCCCCAGCCCCTGGGAAAATATACATGGCCACTCTCTGCAGCTCAATTAATAGCAACAGCTTCCTCCAAGGAGACCGGAGAATGAGTGCAAATATAAATGTCACAGGCAGAAGGGTTCTGAAAACCAGGCCTTCTAAAGAGAGTTTTGCTGTATCCTCAAGGATCTAAAAAAAGCGAGGCGGGGGGAGTTTTATCAGATCCGTTTCTTCTAGACATGCACATCATTTTATTTGCAAGTCACATGGTGTGATTAAATTTAACTGGGCGGGGCAGTGGAAAACCACAGTATTAACAACATAATTTGTAGGAGAGATTCATTCTGTCATGTACAAAAGAGAATTCTGAAAGCTTTAGGCCACTAGGTGTTATGTTCAATATTTGTCTTAAATCCAGGAGCAACAAGATCTAAGCAAGTCTCTCTCTGCTCGATAATGACATTGTTCCTAATAACCAGTATCCTGGAAACTACCTGGAGTTTCTTAATCTGGGCTCTTGGTAGAAAAGAATGGCCCATACACAGTAGGTCACACGCAGCATATATAACCCAATATACGCAAGCCTGTGTGTATGGAGCATGGATGGTCTCTGGAGGGACACACAAGAAGATAATGGAAGTTATGTCTGGGGAGTAGAACTGACGGGGGTTCACTTTTCACTCTTCTGTAGCTGAGTTTTTACCATAAGTATTACTTTTAAAATTAGAAAAATTATCCATAAAAGCATTTTTAGAAAATCGTTTTGAGAGCCTGGAGGCCAGGAACTCTGAAGAGTTCATTGTTAATCCGCTCAGTCACCAACAGACTATAAAGGTGGAAACGTTTTCCAGCTGTAAAATTCCTTATACTTTACAAAGCATATGTAGCTCCCTTTATTCCTGTCACATTGTCACAGGTGTCAAAACAGGATCCTTCCTGTGATCATCATTGTTCCCATATTATCTGCACAGAAGCGCAGGGTCTGGAGGCCAAATGACCCCCCCTAGGACCACAGGAGTCCAAGCAGAGAGAGACCTGGACTCAAACGCAGGCTTCCTTCCTGATCACCACCCTGTCCACACTGTGCACTTCAGCCGGTCACTTTCAGTTTTAGTTTACCCAGCAATAAAATGGAGAATTATCATAGGCATCCTTTAAATGAGCAAGCCCATAGTAGTATCTCCATGTTACCAAGAGGAAACTCAACTCAGAGGTTGAGTGACTTGCCCAGTGACAAACACAGAACTTGATTCAGAGCCCCTTGCCCTGCCTCCTGTTTGGTGCTGCCACACCAAGAGATCCCCCCTCACCTGACATAATACTGGTTTTAGGACCTCAGATATTCACAAGAGTCATTGCTTGGACAATTTGCAAAAACAAGGACTCTAGAAACTGGATATACAGGGAGAGATACAATGGTAGGCCATGAGGCCACCCACCCTCCAGGTATTTGCAAATTCCAAGCTGCAGCTCTGCAAAGCATGGGGGTAAGAGAAGCAACTTCCAAGGCAAGAGTCTCAGACTCAAAGCCAACATGAGCAGCTCCCAGGCTGGGGAAAAGAGACCATCTCCCACCGACTCCCCTGCCTGGGCCAAGACCTGTACCCTGTTTCGTGGTGGCTGTGCAGAAGGCTGGCAGGCAAGCCCAGTTTCCTCTTTCAGCATGACAGGACAGGGAGGGAGGTGACCCCTCCCAAAAGAGCTGAAGGACATCACAGAATAGGCAGGGCAGAGCAACACTGCAGTCCTGGGTACTACTTCGGCCCATGTATGAAAATAACTATGAATGTGTAAAAACTACAGCATACATTTAACTCCTCCCATCTCAGAAAGGCAAAGCCCCACACAGACTGCAAGGGCAAGGAACCAGTCAGGGTGGCACACACAGAGGCAGGGAGCTCTGCCCATGTCCCTGGCATGCTGGGGAGCTGCAGGCCCCATACCTGGCTCTTGCAGGGCATCAGCCACTGGCCACCATGGAGACACCAGAGGGTCTATAAATGGGCTTTCCTGCGACACTTACTGCCATGGCAAGCCAGCCAAGAGTCACCCTGCAAGGAGCCTGGGGCCCCTCCCGACTGCTCTGCACAGCTCCAGCTTTCAATCAATGCAAACTGAATGCCCAGTTAATCTCTACAAAACCAAAATCCATACTTGGCTCTATTCATGAACAGTCTGTTTAGGGTAGTCCCCAAATGGTAGGGTTGAAATGCAGTGAACACACACATGAAGATACAGTACGGCTGAGTCAGTACTCAAAAAGTACTAAAATGCGCATGTAAATATATGGAGGGTTTTTTCCCTATTTTTTAATGCAACTAAGATTTAAGCCCTTACTTTCAGCCCAGCTTTGCCGGGTAAACATGTACGGAACCTGAAGAGTGTCTAAGTGGCGGCCAGCCTATCAATAACACCAAGTCCCTCTGCAAGGCCATTCCTGCCAGAGATAACACCAGAAGCCAGGGCTCAGGGTGCCACGTGAACATTCAAAAGAAACACTCAGTGCAGGCCCGGAGGGGCAAGTAGAATCAGGAAGTCCGGCAAGGTTTTCTTCTTCATCCTTCTCCTCTTGTAGACAGGTCCCCAGGGTCAGGGAGTCATTGAGAATTAAGCTGGTTTTCTGGGGCATGCAGGAAAGAAAAGCCCACTGATATTCAGCTGAGGAAAAGCATCTAGCAGAAAGGTAATCAAGGGCTGCTTATTCTGCAGTGACAATTTTCCAAACATCTTTTTCCTCCCCAGCGTAACTGAACCCAAATCTCTACGAAACCTTTGTGCTCCTCAGTCGCAGAAGTTGTGGGAGGACCCGCACCACAGAGCGGCTCATCCTGCCTCAGCCCCTGTGTGACACAGTCTGGGCAAGGAGAATGCATTAGCCCACTGCAGTGTGTCCTTACAGACAAACCAGCAGCAACAACAGAAGCCCAGCACCACACAGGTACAGGAAATGGGCCAGCCGTGCTGCGGGACAACACAAAATGACAATTCCTATGGCAATGAGACTGACTTCGCAGCCTCTCTGTAGAGGCCCATCGACTAACACCCTCAGCCTGGAACTCAGAATCTGCTCTCCATATATTGCTAGTGATATCATAAAGAGCAAGGAAAAACATGAGACAAGTCACCCAAGCATAAAAACAATAACTTCATCATTTCATCTATAAGGTTTTTCTGTTTAATTTGGTTTTGGGTGCTGAGGATCAAACTCAGGGCCTTGTGCTTGCGAGGTGGGCACTCTCACCACTGAACTAAGTCCCCAGCCCTCCGCTATGAGTTTAATGGACGGCAAGGAAACATCTCTACCCTACCGAGGGCGCTCTGATAACAACGCCCGGGGGTTCATGCACCAGAAATCCTCCAGCTCCGCTGAGCTTCGAGTTTCCAGTTAACCTGCACAGCTGCCCTGGGCAGCCTCAGGAAAGCCAATTATGATTCAATCTTGTTTCTTCAGCCATAGAGTGTATCATTAAGAACACAGACATCAGAGCCCAAAGGGCTGGAGCTTGAATTGCGGCTCTGCCTCTCACTGTGCTCACTGTGCGAGGGAAGGCAAGTGACTGCATCGTGCTGGCCCAGTTTCATCATCTGTAAAAAGGGAGATGATAATGGCACCTACCACATAGTGATGCTGAGACAGCAACATGAATTAACATATATCTCACATGATTAAAATAGTTCTTATGAGCACCAAGCATTGGCTATTATTAACTATCGTTATTTAATGCACATTAAGAGAGGACCTACTAAGGACTGAGAATGCAATAATAACCGTATAAATTTAGAACTTGCATACTTAACTGGTGTCTGCATTGAATATGATTAAAATATAATATAGAGGCTTGGAAATTCTACTTAAAATATATTTGCCTAGGTTGCAACATGTGTCTCATCCTTTGGTTTTTCAGTATGCACAAGACTAAATTAAAAGACAGCACGATCTATGTATGGACTGCCTTCCCTCTGAGGTTCTGCTCCCTCCAGATTACACTGCGGAGAGCAGAAGGTGGACACATTAATGTGCCAGCTGTATTCCTGATGGCAAATGCACCCTAACATCTTGAAAGAGCTGTTCTGGGCTCATGGTATCCAGTCCTTAGTTAACAATCTATGAAAACGTAAGTGACAAATAGTGCTTTTTAATAAGATTGTATTTGAAGCATGATAATCCTTCGCACCTAGCCAGTATCTCTTACACATCAACAAATACTCTGCTGTGTTCATTTTTCTAGAGACCAGATATCTATTGTGCATCTACTATGAATCAGCCACTGTGGAAGGGGCTGTATAGATATATTTTTGCCCTCACATAACAACTTGGGGAGTAAATAGATAACTTGTAATTTCTGATTAAAACAGACACAAATGTCATGATGGAGAAAACAGTTATGGGAAACCTAATCAAGGTTGGGTTTGGCAAAGTTTCTACTAAAGGAATGATGCTCAAAGTGAGACCCCTTATTTCTGGTAACGGTAGGCTTTTTGAGCCAACAGTAGCACTAAAAACAACAATCACTCCTAAAGTGCTAGATAAAAGTGTTAAAATTCTTTTTTAAGGCATCTAAGTATAGATAAAATAATTAAGAACTAAGGAAATTGAAGCAAAATGAGAACCCAAGGAGTCACTTTGCTCTGACAGCATCCTTTAGTCCTAGAAAATCAGGATTTAGTTTGGAAGACTTTAAGCTTAGAAGAGAGATAAAAGATCAGGAGCTTCTCAAAGAAGAGCTCCAAGTAAAACCCACCCCTCTCTATGGAAGGACTGAAAAGGGCCCAAGCCTCAGGATAAGGGCAGAAATTCACATCTTCTGCAGATGGGTAAGCTGGGAAGCTGATCCCTGAATGTGGCACAGGATAGCTCTGCACTGCCCAGCACCCAGGGGCAGAAGCAACCCTGGAGGAAGATGCCTTCCTAACAGGGCACAGTGAAACGTTAGCACAATGAACAGTCCAAGGATAACCAAAGCTACAGGAAAATAAGTCACCATGACCAAGAAGTGATCAAAAAGCATAACAAGAATGGAACTCCAAATTTCAGGAATCAGAATTATCAGACTGTGAAACAAGTGTGCCTATAATGCTGAGGTGAAGTACAAGGGACAAGTTTGAAAATATGTCAGGAAGAGGAAAACTAGTAACCTAGATTTTAAAACTAACTAAACAGAACTTCTAGCAGTTAAAAATATAATCTCACAAGACTCAGAAGAGTTTAACATCAAATCAGAGAAGGTAAAGAGTGATTTGAGCAGTCAGAAGTTATCGAGAGGGAACAAAGAAAAGATAAGAGGTCTAAGAAAACAGAGACGTAGAGGAGAGGACACAGTATACCAGGATCCCAGAGAGAGGGGAAGGATGGGCTACAGATAATACTGGAAGAGGTAACACCTGCCAATTTTCCAGAACTTTTGAAGGATGCCATTATGTAAGTTTATAAAGCCCATTAAAATCTGAAAAGAGAAAATAAAAATTCACAGAGGCACATTACTATGAAAATACACATCAAAAACAAGAATGAAGTTCTTAAAGAAATCCTGAAAAAAAAAAAACTTATCTTCAAAAGAGTGACAGTTTGACAGGTGGCTTCTCAATGGCAACAATATTAAAGAGCGAAACGATACCATGAATATGCTGAAATAACTCCCTACCTTGGATTCTCTGTCAGCAAAAAGAAAAATATCACCCAAGAATAAAGATGACTGAAAATATTTTCAAACAACAAATGTGTTTTCCATCAGCACATTTCAGTAAGGGAATTCCTAAAGGATGTCTTTTAAGAAGGAATGGTCCCAAGTGGAAGGCTTGAAGTATAAGAAAAGAGCAAAAGAAGTGGTTAATCGGCACATATAGCTAACAAATATTGTTATATAAAACAATTATGATGTTTTATAGTCTCCTTTAATATAAAATTTTCGTCAACAAAAGTATATAAGAGGGACTTGATGAAAGTAAATATAAATTGTTTTAAGGTCCTCAAATTATCAAGAAGGAGGGTACAATACTGGATTAACTTGAAAATTTGGTAAATCGGCATAAATATATGTAAGGGATAATTTCTAAAGTAACAATTAGAAGATTAGAAGGAGAATTCCCATTTTCCAAACTAGTAAAGTGGGAAAAAATAATTTAAACCAGTTCAAAAGAAGTCAAGAAAAATAAAGGTCAGTATACATATAGAAAAGATAAAATGTTAGTTTTAAACCCAAATATATCAGTAATTACATTAACTATAAAAAGACTAGAAACTCTAGTTAAGACACAAAAATTGTCAGACTGGATTTTTAAAACTCCAACAGAATACTATTTACATGAGAAAATAAAGTACAGAGAATGAGAAGCTGCTCTGTGGGCTAAGAATAGCTGTCCAGGCAGAAGGAACAGCATCTACAAAGTTTTAGCAGGGAAAAACCAAAGCAAACTGGTCGGTGTGGTCAGAGGCAGAGATGAAAGGGAAATACGGCCCGAATCAAGTCTGGAGGGTTAGGCTGGGCCAGCCCTTAGAGGGCTCGGCCAAAGAGAACTGCGGAATTGGTCCCAAACGGTTGAGAAGTATTGAAAGAGGTCAAGAGACACAATCTAGGACCTCAGGTTGCTAAACAACAGATTTAAGTATGTACACAAAGAACTAACGTTAAATAATAAAGAGCATCTTGGGCCATCTGGGAAGGGCCGTGGCTGGAGTATGAATTTGGACGTGAAGATAAGCTGGAGAAGACCTGGAAAGAACCACGGCGCCAGATGACAGAGCGCTTGTACTCGGATAAAGTAATTTAGATTTATACTTTGCAGATGATGGGGGGAAAATGCTGAAGGATTTTAAACGGGAAGATTTGATGAGACAGGCACATAAAACCACTCAGGCAAAGCCATGGAAGAAAAAAATAAAGGGAAATTAGAAGCAGGGAGATCAGTTAGGCCACCGGTGATTCCAGAGCCACTGCAATATGTTATCACCCCATATGCAGGTACTCAGTGACGTACAAAGAAGGGAAGATTCTCATTCTCCACACTCCGGAAGGGGAGGCCAAAATCTTGGAAGCAGATGTGGGATTTCAGCACCCATAGAAAGTTATTCTCACTGCTGTTACCAAACTCTTCAAAGATTGGCTTAATTTTGAAATTCTAAAACCTGCCAATGGTACCAATAAGCATTTTATTTGTCATCTTCTAAAGGACAGAGCATCTGCCTAGCACTTTGGGAAATCCAAAAGACTCAGAACCATAACCTAGGAGGAGATGTGTTCTTCATTTGCTAAAACAGGAGTTTGCATTTTAATTTATTCCAACCTCGCAGGCATTGCTGGAACCTCTTTTAGGCAGAAGGTCATCTGCAGGAAGGGTTCCAGGAACAGGAGTTCGCCACTCCCACAGAGCAGCTGGCTCAACTGTGGGGGAATCTTTGTTCTGCACTTGCATTTTACCCCATTGGCCTTTACTATCTTCTTGAGGGAGGCAGACCAAATTAGCCCCTTTCCTATGAAGATCACTGCTGAGAGTGGTTAATACACAAGGCGTCTCTGCCATGAACTTGTGTCTGAGCCTGCAGACCCTCTCCCGGTCCCTCCAGAGCGGGGCTCGGTCTCAACATCCTCCTTCACAGGACAGAAGAACTGACCCTGAAGAGCCTTCGTATGGTTGTGGACATCGAATTGGCAGGCTTTAAATCACAGCCTGAGGCAACAGATAAAGATGCTGAGACAGAGATTAGATAAGAGGTGAATACTCTACAATAATGCTGGTTTAATCTTGGGCTCAGATGTACAACTTTCCCTGGTAGGGTGCGAGGAAATTGGCATTTGATCATTTCTGCCTCCCTGACACTGGGCACCATTTCTGCTCAGGTTATCACCTGAGGAGCTGCCTGAAGCACTCACCAGCCCCCAGTGCCCAAGTCCTCCCCGTTCTCCATCCTGCAGCAGCTGAGCAAACCTGCAGAGACCAGATGTCCCTGTCTGGAGCTCTGTGTGTGTAGAAGATGTGGTAAATACTATACACTCACATATCCTACCTTAATAATATACTGATATCTATAGTATGTCTATTCCCTCCTACTTATCTTATCTCATAGAAACATGGCCCAAAGGACATAAGCTACACCCCTAAATTAAAATAGACCACAGCCAAACAATGAGGCATTTAATCCCCAAATATCCCCCAACTGCCATCTGTTTAGTGGCATATTCTGAAATCTGAGACTCAGTGCCAGCAGCAGACAGAAAGCAAGAATCCTCTCTGTAAACAGGGGAATGCAGCCTGTCACAACGGCAAGCTACCAGCTGCACATTCATCACCAGTTTAGAACCTGAAGGCAAAGGTTACTTAAGACAATGCATTCATCAAACAAGGCGGTGCACCTGAGCTAGATGTTGGCCACACCCTCCAAGGCCTAAACCAGAAAACGAGAGGAAGGGGAGAAGAAGGAAGAGGCAGGGAGCCCAGAAAGAGAGGCAACTGGCAGCAGGCTCCAAGGAGAGTGACAAGTTGGGGAAACAGCCCTAGGAGGCACTGCCCGAATGTCAGGCGGACCTACTGGGAGCGGGCAGCTCCTTCCAGCTGAGCTGTCTCCACCCTCATGAAGCCTCGCAGATGGCAGGCAAGGAGGCTAGAGAACCAGCAAGTGCAGGCGGCCACCATTATCTCAGCAGTCTCCTCTCACTACCAGCGGAAAGAGAGCCTGGGGAGTTGCCAGGGAAACTTGGGATCTTGACCACAAATCCTACAGGCAGACGAATCAGGGAGGGGAGAAAAAGGACTGCCACACAGACCTCAGATGGACGAGCTGGGGTCCGATCTGGATTCAAATGCAGGGAGTCGCCTGCACCATGTACTCCATCAGGGACGTATTCAACTAACCCTCCAACACCTCCATGCGGTGGAGAACGCTGGCCCACTTTCTAGGGAGCCTTAAGGCTCAAGAACCTTTAACAGCGATGGCACTTGTCCAATAGCCGTCTCCTTCAAACTCCTTTCTGCAACAGCTCAGATGAAACCATAATGTGTCTCCTCCCTGGACTGAAATGGCAAGGGGACAGACCCAGTTCTTAGGGGTCCCAGGAGTCTCCTGACAAACACTGCAGGGCTCACACCTGAGGACAGGGTTGAGCAACGGGGAGAACTGCTGTTGGGAAAGATGCTGATTGACATGGGCTGAGAGACAGGCTGTTCCCTTGCAGAGGGCACAATGGAGCCGCAGCCTCTTGTGGGGGTGGGTACAAGGAAGCTTTCTCCAAGGCATCCTGCTGGCACCACCAACTGGCAAAGGGCAGGACCTGAGTCTCAGACAACAAAGTCAGGTAAGATTCTGCACTTCGGCTAACAAGTCTCTACTGAGAGCTCACTCAGAGGCATCCTGCTGGGGCCACGCCTCTTGAGTCATCTGTGGGGGAGCACCCAGGATTTTTTGTTCATTTTACTTGAAATCCACTATATGGTCCTGTCACATGATTCATAAATAGCTCAGATTACAAATGAGCCACCAAATGAGATCAACATCAGCAAAACTGGTCCACATCCTGCTCAACGAGTCTGGTCACATTGCCCTTGGATTCTCTGCCAATGTCAAGTTGTCATGAGAATTTCTAAATGCTGCTTCTCTCAGTATTTAGTCTTGTCTCTTCACTGGCCAGGAGCAGACATCCCATGGGCTGCACCATTCCTGAGCGACACTCTAGGGTGGTGGAGTTGGGAGACTAGGAAGTGGCTGTACTATACTGAGCAATGGCATGTGTGTGTGTGTGCACGTCCTCAGCCAAACCTGCTAGAGGTGTCACAAAACCACTGGAGTAAAGTGTCTGGGTAGCCATAGCAGAGCTGGGCTCTAATTCAGACCTTCCCGTTCACTGAAGGTCTAAGCCCTACACCTCCACATGCTTAAGTTTGCAGCAGGAAGCCACTAGCAACCCTCTGGCTCCCAGGCCTGCTGATCTCCTCCAGACTCACAAGTCTCTGGATCACTTACATGCTCGTGAATCCTCTGTTTACATCGACGGCATGGGCCTCCCCCTTGGGCACCACAGCCTTACACACAGCCACCCTCGGCATTTCGCAGTCATCTCAACATGTCCCAAGATGGACCTCCAAATAGGCCCCACCCCTTGCAGTCTCTCCCACATCCGTTAACAGCAACTCCATCCCTCTAGTTGCTCAGACCAAACACCTTGGAGCCATCCTGGATTTCTTCCATCATCCTGCAGTCCACCTCTCACATGCCAATACAATCCAACTCTGCCTGCTCAAGCATATCCCAACTCTACTACTTCTCCCAGGCAACACGGTGAATACTGGCCTGGATCTTGGCAGTGGCTCCTAACTGGCCTCTGGTTCTGCCTCTGCCCCTGTTATGGTTTGTGTCTAGATGGCCCCCCAAAGCCTCATGTGGTAAGAGATAGCTGGATCTAGAGTGTGTGATTACTAAATTGATCCATTGATCGGTTTGGCATTGTTCTGCTGGGATCAAGGATGTGAGACTGAGATTGGGGGTGGGAGTGCGGGCTGCCCTGGGGACAGGTAGCCTAGATAAAAGATACAGGAAGAAGCTAACTAGCTGCTTGTTTGCATTGCTTATTTGCATACATTCCTTGCATTTCCTCACTTTGCTTTGCTGCCCGTCAGCCGGTGGGTCAGCTGCCGGTCTGCCATGCTGGGCCCGCCCTGCCTCTGCCATGCTGCCCTGCCTCGGACCCGGTGGACTATAGACTAAAACCTCTGCAGACTGTGAGCTAATAAACCTTTCTTCTCCTAACTTTGGGTGTCAAATATTCTGTCCCAACAACAAGAGAAAAATAACTAAAACAGCCCCTTACTGTGCATTCTTACGAAGCAGCCAGGTGGTCCTATTAAATCTCGGATCAGGCCACTCTGCTCAGAGCCCTCCAATGGCTCCCGCCTTCATAGCCAAGGCCGGCTCCTAACTGATTTGCAAAGCCCCCGCGCCTCCCAGTTCTCTCTGCTCCGGTAACATTCTGCATCCTGAGTGCTGGGCCTCTGCACTTGCTCCTTCTCTGCCCAGGCTGTTCTTTCACCTCGCAAGATGAACTTCCTGACTCTCTTCAGGATGTTACCCAAAGGTCTCTCTGTTCCCCTAACACCTCACACTCCCCTCCTCCTTATGGTTCACAGTCCCTTACTTGCTTTTTTTCCTCCTTAGTAGGTTTGATGTAACACCTGAGGCTTGTCTTCAGTCTGTCTCCTGGATTGGAATGTAAGGTTCATAGGGCAGAGATTTGGGTCTGTTTGTGCACATTACATCCCATGTCTACTACACAAAGCAGGCAGGTGCCCTACATTTGTAGAATGAGGCAAGAGTCCTGTGTGTCATAGTCTGCATGGTCTTCGCTCCTCAGGTTGCCGCCTTTCCACTTGGTCACCATGAGGTAGGGATAGGGCGTGACTAAGGCTGGGTGGCAAGGGAACGTGACCTGCGGAAGTGGCCCGGACCTGATGTCAGCCTGAGGCGTGATTTTCAAGCACCAGCCCTCAAGTGGACTGCAGGGAGTTCTCGTGAGATTTCATGGGAACTCCACTGGATAAATAGAAGCAACACCGGAAGCTCGCTCTCTTCTTTCCTCTCTTCAGAGCCAGCGGGGAGGGGGCTCTCCCTTTTCCTTCCCATGGAAGATGATGGCTGCGGACCCAGCACTGCCGCTATCACGCCTTTCTCGTGGTAACCCCTACCGTGCCTTACAGACCCGGTACACATTTTGCTGTTTCTATTGTTATGCCCAACTTTCCTTTTCTTCTTTTCTCTATACTTTTAAATAAAACTTTAGAACTATTTTTTGCCCCTGTCATTCAATTCTTTGCTTGAGGAGGGGAAGAACCCAGGAATATCGGAACCCACCCGATAACAAGCAGACCCAGATGGCACACATCTCAATGTCTCAAGGGAAGGTTCTGGAAGGTAGAAAAGAAGCTCATCTCTGGCTGTGGGTCCTGTCTCAGGAAGGGCTGTGGAGAAGTTCTCTCCTCATCCCCTAAATCCTTGCCACCAATTGGGTCTCTGAAGCTGCTGTTTTATGCCCTCGTCTCTGCAAAGGAAAATACCCCCTAAGATGGTGTTTTTAAAGCTTAATCCCATGTAAACCCTTCAGCTGTTTACCTGAATCCCATTTAATCTCCCATAGAGTTACCTCTAAATCATCTGCTCTCAAGGAGTCAGAAAAAGCCAGCTTCTCCTCTGAACATGTTTTTATTGCTCTGACTGCTGAGAACCGAGCTTTAATTTCTATCCAGAGAAGTAGCGCAAAACAACGGAGCAATTATTTATAGTGTTTTTCCTCAGTGCTAGATTATCTAACCACAGGTTTCCCAGAGCATTTAATCTCCAACAGGTAAAAGGTTTTATTCATTTCAATGTTCCTCTGGACAAAGCGTGGGCCCTTGCCACAAATGTGCGTGTGTGAGCCTGCTCCATCTCCCCTTTGTTCCCAGCAGGGAGGGCACAGAATGCTCTCACAGGCAAAGTGGTACACAAAGTGGTGCTTCCTGGAGAGCAGCAGGGCCAATGGGCCACCATGGAGGCAAGAAGGCTCCCATCTCTGGTTACATGAGGGGCCTGCTCTATCCATCCACATCTAGCAACAGTCCACCTGAAAGGACAAGACATCCAGAAATTTCTGAAGACAAGAAGCCTCTTCCCCAAACCCCCAGAGAATCAGGCCTCACTGTGTGCCAAAAGGCTCCAGGGGACAGAGGGAAACCACCTCCTGGGGAGCTGCCGGTCCCATGGGGTCTGCTCCCTGCCAAGGTCGAGGGTCCTTGACGTTTTAAGGGGTCCCTGAGTGTCCGGCTCCTGATTCACTGCGGAGGAGAGGGGCTACTCACCTCCATTCGCACAGAGAAATCAGACTCGGAACAACTGACAAAACCCGCCTGAGTTAACACAGCTCCAGAATCTGAATGAAAGGTGCCAGGCCCCAGAAACTGCAGGCCTGACCACAGGGCTCCCCTGCCTCCCACCCTTCCTTCCTGTCAAAAACGCCTCGCAGCGCCACGCAGAGAGGCAGGCTGGGACTTTGCCCTGTGCGTCTGATGAAAAAGATACCAATGGCAAGATCTTGAATGCAAATTTTCTTTTATTAAAGAGTAACTTAAATGCTCAAATCAAAGGTTTAATGTTAAAATGTGTAAATAATGGTAAGAAGGAAGTGTTTCTCTTTAAAACAGCCCAGCACTTCAAGAGCATCCAAACAAATACTGGAGGGAAGTGCCAAGGGCTGGCTTCGTGGGACTTTTCCTTTGAACCCAGTGTTTCTCAGGTTGCACTGTCCTAGGTTCTGTGTTTCTAGAGGCCCTGCTGCCCACCAGCCCCTGGTCTTCTCTCCAGGACGAGCAGAGCAATACTCCAGTGCTCCAGCGCTCGAAAAGGACAGGACTCAGGAAGGTGAGGAGGAGCCCCGCAGAGGCAGCCGATTCGAGTTCACGGGTGGGGACTCCCCAGTGGCCACTGCCCCTCCATGCAAGACCACAGAGGCAGACACCCACGTGCAGACCCAAGGCCGCCTCACCCGGTGTGCTCCTGCAGGTAACTGGACCTCTGTATGCTCAGGACACAGGAACGGTAACAGTCTCTACCTCACACGGAGTGGTTATGAGAGAGGAAAAAAACATCAGAAACAGTGTAAAAGATTCAGTCCAGTGCCTGGCACATATAGGTGGTTAATAAATGGTAGATTTGGGTTTTTTATTTTAGTCATCATTAGGAGTATTTTGTGGCTTTTATTGTTATTAGTAGTATTATGAGCCATGGCTTTCAATAGGACATCAAATCTCATGCCTTCTATCCCCTCATCTAATCCTCTTTTCCCTAAGGACATAGTTAGAATGCACAGTAAATTGCTCTCATGACAATAACAAAGGCAGCTAACATTTAGGACTAGCTGTGTTACTCTAGAGCTATTATGAATCTCAGTCCTTCATGTTGATTTATTGGTTTTTATGTATGAGGTATTTGGTGCAGGATTCTAGAAAGAATATGTCAAATATTTCTTTTGGGTCCTAAACCTGGCTGTAGAGTGGATAACCTAACCACCACAAAGAGCCTGGAAGGCGAGAAGACCCTACGCACCCTTTTTGCCTCTTCATGCGATCACACAGCTGAAAATCCTACTAATTATTTAAAACGCCAACATTTGGGAGGAACAGAAAACGCTCAGGAGAAGTGGGCCAGCAACCGCCCACACCTTAGTGTAACCCCCTTTAATCGGCTTCCCCTCTTATTCTGGCACCTAAGATGGACCAACTGCCCCAAAAAGGAGTCTTGTACTTCCACAGAAAAGGGGATTCTGGTGTTTGAGGCTTGAGAGTAGATGTCCTTAAGCAAAGCAGGGCCTAGAATCACCTGGAGAACTTTAAAAAGTACTCATACTCCACATATAAGGCCCCCAAACCAGATTGAGGATTTTTTTTTTAACTTCACAGGTAATTTCAGTCTGCATCCAGAACTGAGGGCCACCACGATAGGGAGAGCAAGGCAGTCAAAGACCACCTGGTACCTAGCAAATCTGGTCCCAGGGAGGGATTAAAAGGGGGAGCTGCACCTGTTTAAGCGGCTTTCCTCTGCCTGGGAGATATTCAGGAACCCCAGAAACAAAAGCAACCAGGGGCTCTCTGAGGGGCTGCCCGGCGGAAGATGGAGGAAGCTGGAAGGCTTGGACACTAAAGGGTCCCCATCTCTGGGCTTCCTGAGTTCTGCTCCTCCCTCCGGCACAAGGATAGGTATAAAGTCAACAACTCGCCTGTTGAGCAGTACACCAGCCATAAACAGTTGGAATTTGAAGTTAAAAACACTTACACTGGCACACACACACAAATCCCACGATCCTCAGTTACAAACCTAACAAACTACAAGCAAGAGCCACAGGAGGAAAAATACAGACTCCAATGCAAAACCTCAAAGATCTAAATGAACAAAGAGATGCTCCTCCACTGAGTTTTTAAAGAACACTCTCTGATTTTCTCTTAACTGGTATTGTCAGGCAATCAAGTCAACAGACAGATTCTGCAAACAGGAGTAGACCCGGGGATCTGTAAGTACCAACAAAAAGCTTCAGCCCCCACCCTGCCACCTGTAGTGGGGACAGAGGTTCCAACACAGCGTTGCCAGATAAATACAAATAATTTTCTACTACACATCTCTAATGCTGCTTGGAACATACTTACATGAAAAGTTATTCATTAGTCTGCCTAAAGCTCAAATTTAATGGGCCCTCCCCAATTTTTTATTTGCTGTATCTGGCAACACTGCTCCAAGGCCTCACTGAGGCCAGAATCAGAACAAGGAAAAGCAGTAAAACTCTTCCATGCGTTCAGTGCTTGACATCCGTCAAAGCCCTTTGATTTTTTTCTCTCTGGATTTTACTGCACACTTGAGAGGCAAGCAGAACAAGTACCCGTCCTCACTGCCCAGGCCTGAAAATAAACAGCAGCGTGGCGGTCACACAGGGCAGGAACCCAGCTGGGCTCCTGGTTCTTCTGCGTACCTCCTCCATGAGGCCAGCGAGGCACAACCCTGGCCGCACACTGCAGACACCTGGCAGATGCTAGAACACGAAAGCCCCAACCCCACCTCAAGGATTCTAATTCAGTGGGTCTGGACGGAAGCCCAGGCATTTAATACAGTTTACCAGACAAAAATATAGAGATATGAAAGTAGACAATACAGGAGAATGAATCCCCCCAGGGACCCCATCACCCAGCTCAACAATTATCTGCTCATGGTCAATCTCATTTCATAAACCAGTGCTGCCCAAAAGAGCTTCCTGCAATGATGGAAATGTTCTATTCTTTTCAGCATGGGAGCCGCTAGCTACATGGGACCCCCGAGCCCTGAAAATGAAGCCAGCATCATGGGGAAACTAAATTGACTGTTTTAAAAAATATTTAGTTAAATTTCAGTAACCACTCGTAGTTGCTGGGGACTTATAGGACACCACCCCACTGTCAAACCCACCTGATTATTTTAAATTGTATTTTATTTTTATTTATTTTGCAGTGGGGGGATTGAACCCCAGACCTTGTACAGGATAGGCAAGTGATCCACCTCTGAGCTCCACCTCTAGCCCACCGCTTGAGTTATTCTGAGGCACTTCTCAGACAGGCTTTCCAGATGAATCAAAATGGGA
The DNA here is from genome assembly GCA_004026905.1 of Hystrix cristata. Taxonomy (NCBI): domain Eukaryota; kingdom Metazoa; phylum Chordata; class Mammalia; order Rodentia; family Hystricidae; genus Hystrix; species Hystrix cristata. The sequence continues at coordinate 70,018 of PVJO010001878.1, forward strand.
AACCACACTTGCTCAACAATGACTAGCTAGCTTAGTTAATTTGTGCTGCTATAACGTAAAACCTGAGACTCAGCCACATAAAGAAACAGAAATTTATTCTCTCACAGTTCTAGAGGCTGGAAGTCCAAGGCCAAGGGCTCAGCAGGTTCCACTGTCCGGTGAGGCCTGATCTTTGCTTCCCAGAAGGCGCCATATCATTGCATCCTCCAGGAGGTGTCCTCCAGTGGCAGGCAAATACAATGCTGTGTGAAGCATCTTTTAAGAGGATAATAATCCCATCCACAAGGGAGGAGCCCTCCTGCCCTAATCACCTCTTAAAGGCCCCACCACTGTCATCATCACACTGGCAACGCGTTGAGGTTGGGGAGTCATTCAAACAATGGTGATAGTCAATCAAATACTCAATACCGCAACCCTGCAGACTTTTAGCAAACTCTCAACTCTGAAAACAAGATTCTCCTCCTTGACTGTCCGTTCCAGTCACCTGGGACACTACACGTATGCTCCATGCCCAGAAATTCTGATTGATCTATTTGGGGATAGGAATCTTTGTCTCCTCTTCCTCCTCTTCATTTTTCGACAAGCCCCTCATTGATTCAAACATGTAGCCACTGCTTCAAAGTCTTTCTGCAGCACAGCAAAATTAGCATTACCTAGGAACTGGTTAGAAAAGCAGAAATCTCAGGGCCCCTCTCACTCCTGATGATTCAACCCAGAATTTACATTTTAACAAGGTCTCCCAGGCGCCTCATGTGCATATTAAAGTTTGAGAAGTACTACTCTAAAATAGTGATTCCCAAAGCTGGTCCCCTGACCTGAGGTCTCAGATTACCTGGAAACTGCAAAATCTTGGCTTTCCCCATACCTCCGGACTCAGAAGCTCTGGGGCAGGGGCCCTGGCTCTGTTTTTTTAAGTCGCCCTCCAGGTGCAGATGCTGCAAGCTCAAGTTTGAGAACCACTGCTCCAGAGCCTGGAGCACGGCTTCCCGCGCCCAAGCAGCAAGCAGTGATTATAAGAAGACATACTTTGCTTCAAAAAGGAGCTGAAGTCATCCTGAGTCTCCCACGCAAACAATTACATGTAAAGCCTGCTGTCTCTCTTTATAATCCACACGAGCGGTGGGGAGAAATGAAAGAAGAAAATAAGCAACCTGGGGCCCTTTGGCATAGGGACAAACCCTAACACCCTTCAAACTCCTTGGAAGAACGCAAGCCAATAATTGATGTTCATAAAACATTAAACACGTAAGTTATGTTCAGTACATTCTCCTTTAATAGGAAACTGAGTTTACATTTTAAAAATATTTCCATTACCACGTTTTACATTACTTTCAAGTGAAAAATAATTGCCTAGAACAGTCTGTTGTATCAAGTATTTCCTTCCTAAAACTGTGCAGGGCAAAAAAGAACAAGAAGAAAGGTTACATCAGGGGAGCGTGGTAGGACCCAAGCCCATTCTCCAGAGCAGCTATTCATAGACTCGGGGAGTTTTTATTTTGTTTTGCTGGTACTAGGGATCAAACCTAGAGTCCCGCTCATGCTAGGCAAGTGCTCCCCCAGTGAGCCACCCACCATCCCTTTTTGAACATTCTGAACTCTTCCGAGGGCAGGAGCAAAGCTATGAATCTATCTCCCTTAAAATGCATTACCACTGAGTAACTATTTGAAGATAATGATACACAATGCAATAACTATTATGCTACTATTATTTATGAAATTTTGTTTTATTTTTTCATTAAAAATCCATTACCAGAATATATAGAAAATTGTGCACGCAATACCAAGGTCAGCAGGTCTGACAGTAGCTCTGTGCTCTGAGAGGTGAGAAGCAGTGGAGAAAATGGGGAGGGACTCTTCAGCCCACTGGGCCCTGGCGCATGCTCGCGCTCTCTCTTTCTCCCTCTCTCTCTCTCACCAACTCTACACACAAGTGGCTGTGGGAAGGGCAGCTCTGTTGCCACCACCGAGGAAGCTCAGGAAATGCCATCTCAAAATATGCCGCTTTGGGCTTCAAACTCAGACACTTGGGGAACAGCAAGGGCGGAAAGGAACGGTCTCTGAGCTCCCCTTAGTCGCCCGAGAGGAACGGGCTTGGCATGCCTCCCTCTCGGCAACCTCATCGACCAGGGACAATAAAACTGAGAGCACAAGGAAGGAGACTAAAGATCGATACTATGCCCAGCAAGGCAGTCACAGAGGTGCCGTAGCCTTCTCAGGACCCATTCATCCTTCCTCCATGTCATTTACTCTCCCTTAAACTCCTGTGATGCTCATGCACATAGCAGATCTGTATCCCTTCTCTCCTGTTGCTCTGTCTGCTAGCAGTTTATCTCACAGACTTAGAGAATAGAGGGAAGGTTTTCCCTCCCCCGGTCATGCTACAGGTAAGGGAGCTAAAATCTGGAAAACTGCAGGCAGGGGCCAGGTAAGCCAGTGACAGGGTCAAGCTTTGAGCCTCCACACCCCTTTCCACTGGCCCATCGATTGCCAGACCTCCCCCCCCCCCTTAGCTCGGCCTGGCTCCTGGCTCCCCAGAGCTCACCTTCGGGAGCTACACACTCAGAGTAGGCTGCACCCATGACCTCCTGTCCATCCCAGAGCTCTGCTTCCGAGCCTTACTGTAAGCCAAGAAGAGCTGGCCCCTCCATGGAGCCCCCAGGAGTCCTGAACAGAAGGAGCTCCTAAATCCACAACACTGTTTAGTGCTGGCTCTGTCTGAAACACACTTTCCTACTTCCACAGCATGGACTCCTGGAGAGGAGGGACTAGCTGTGAGTTATCTTTGCATCTCCAGAGCAGAGCCCAGCCCATCAGCACCTAACACGGGAGAGAGGAAGGGGACGAAGGAGAGAAGGCAGGCACCACTGCAGCCCTGAGAGAAACTCCTGTCTGGGCTCTCAATCACAACGGAGGAGCCACTGGGTCTTTGCAAGAGCTGTTACCTGGTACTACTGTAGACAAGCCTGTCTCCCGGGCTCAACTTTAAGCCTCTAAAGGTACAAATGAGTACTTCTACCTTTATGTAGGAAATACCCAGGACGTGACAGAGGAAACAATGGGTGGCCCTGGGACCTTCCATTTTCCTGAATAATCCAATTCTCTCAAATAATGCAGCATAGACTCTGGACAGAGGGTTGAGGAGGAATGCCAATGAGATGTAAAAAGAGGAGGACCCTCATCCTGCATGCCCGACCTTCGGGAGCCCCAAACACACAGAAACAGACACACAGAGGGCCCAGCTGCTCTCTCCCACACACTGTCCCCATCTACCATCTTCCCCAGCAGCAGGGATCCCGCAAGCAGAGAGTGGAGAGCCTGCAGGCACCAGGGAGTAGACCAGAGAGCAGTAAGGCTGTTTTCCCAAATGTTCAATCCAGGGCAGGAGGGTGTCTGAGTTTTCAGCATGAATGCAGCCGCTGCAGGCACTGGGCCCAGCAGCACAACACACACACACACGCACACACACGCACACGCACACACATGCACAGTCTCTGGACAGAAGAGGGTTGACTTCCGGTAAGCAGCTGCCTGTGCGGAGTCCCAGCGGTCCTCGTAGCCTTGAGCATTGCAACTCTCTCCCGGCATGTTTAGGGTGACGCAGCAACAGACTTCTCATCACTGCAGCCCTCGGGTCACTCAGAGGTTAGAGGCTCAGAGTCCACTGCTAGGGACACAGGATGCCCGAAGGGCCAGCCAGAATGCCCCAGCCTACAGGCTATACAGAGGGAGTACCGGCACCTTTTGGTACACAGCAGTCACCTGGGACGGTCTGGCCAGAGGAACCTACCCAGAGAGGCCTCAGGCACCACTCCACAGGATGACCAGAAGCCGCGCGCTCCTCAGAGAAGAAAGTCGGGTTGCACCGGGAAGGGGCCCAGGAGGCAGGCAGCTCAGGGGAGAAGAGGTGGTCGTGGTACACCAAGAGGCAAGACAACGAGCAATTCTGACTGACAGATTTCAAATAATGTATTCTCTTTGCATGACCTGGGCAGACTCCCCCGTAGAACCAGCCTGCAGCAGAATGTCTGAGAAAAGGGAAACTCCAGTTTCGCTCTCACCAACAGTTCAAATGGTTATTTACTACATATCTACAATGTGCAAGAAAGTGGTAAGAATGAAATAAAATAAGTTTTTATTTTAATGGCACTGAAAATAACAAGCTGGTCTTGGGACTCTAACCCCAAGTATAAAGAAGCAATTTATTATTTGGTGGTGGTGGGAGGTGCTGGGGATCAGACTCAGGGCCTTGCACTTGCTAGGCAAGCACTCTACCACTGAGCTAAATTCCCAGCCCCAGCAATTTGTTACTGAGGGACAGGTTAAGGGCAGGTTAAGGGTATTTCTTCTTTTCCGTGTGTGTGTGCGTGCGCGCGTGTGTGTGTGCATGTGTATACCATGATGAATATTAAACATGTAACCTAATACATGGGTTACAAAACATTACTGTAGAACAGGTAATTACATGGCATATTTACTCTCAATCTATTCTACACCATAAGTTCTTTCTACTGTCTTCAGCACACCCACTGTGTTATAAATTATGTGCATAAAAAATTGTCCTTCTTCAGAATTATCTCCCAGGGGCTGCCTGTAAGGAGGTTGAACCAAATTAGTCTTTAGCCCCAAGCACACCCCCACCCCTAATGTTAGCCCCAGCAGGAAGGAGCATTAACACCAGACAATAGCTTGGTCCACTGTTTTCCTAGCCAGCAAACCGGGGAGTAGGAAGTAGGGCTCCCTGCTGGAGCTCTGATTTCCTGAAAAGCCCAACTCTCACCATTCTCCCTGCCCGGGCCCTGGCTCTGCCCCCACTGTTCATCAGAAGTGAAAGTGACGCAACAGCGCACGCGCCTGGCTTCAGAGTTCTGCGCTGCTCGCTGGTTCCCAGAAACACACTTGTCTGGGACTTGGGTTAAGGAGCAGCCAAGAAGAGGTCATTGATCTCTGTCTCCAGGGCTTGGTGGCTTTGGCACGAGGAGGGACCAAGGCTTTCCAGATGTTCTGAAGGCCTGGACCAGTGCCAGGGGAGCCCTGTGGATCTACAAAGGGAGTTTATTCCCCAAGTGAGCACAATGAGGAATCAAAAGTTCTCAAAGGGGGCAGGGCCTTTGGAGACACTTCTGTGGTGACCATCCTCTGTTGGCCTCACTCCTTTCAGGTCCACAGCCACCGTCTCCACTCCACCCCCTGCCCCAGCACACACATGAACACACCCCCCAACGAGCAGCTACGGTTTCTACAGCAACAAAAGCAAAAGCCAACAGGGTTTGAAAAAGCAGCAAACTTGACAACAACCTACAGAAAGGCAAAGAAAATAGCCTGGGAAATTCTGGTCTCACCCTAGAAGTCTGCCGTCAGAGAAGTGCCAGGCCATCAGGGGGCCCTAGTGACAAGTCTAAAAACTGAGCTCTCTGCTCCCAAGGGTGCAATTCCCTTTCTCTTGCTGCACCCTCCCTCTCTGGAAAGGGAAAGGCCAGAGACACTGACTGACCCACCGTATAAGTTCACGAGTTACTGTAGAGGAAGCAATCCCTCAAGACAGCATTTGGATAGTTACATAGCAGTGATAACACAAACGCTGCTAATCTGACTGATCCACCATTCCCTGAACAAGTATTTACTGAGCACCAGCTATGTGCCAGGCATTATTCTAGGTTGCTAGGAAGACAATGATAAACAAATCAGATAAAACTCTTGCCCTTGAGAGCTAACATTTTAAAAGGACAAACAAAAAAATAAGTAAATAAATAATAACTTCCTATGGCAGTATTATGACACAGAAAGCAAGCTAGACTCCCTATACTCTGTGTGTGTGGTGCATTACTTTCAAAACAAGCTTCGATGCACATCCACTCATTCTGTCATCATAAACTACTGAGCTAGCAGAGTGAGAAAACATCAGTGTGCTCATTTAGCTAGGCACAAACACCTGTGGGAGCCTAAGCATGTGAAATGATTTGTTCAAGATCCACCAAGTTTCATTCTTTGGATGTCTGTGTATCAGATGACCACAGAGAATGCAAACCCCAGCCACAAACTGGGGGAAGACATTAGCAACACATGTAACAGCCTCTGAGTCAATAAAAAATAGATAAAAACAACAGAAAAGTGCAGGAAAGGAGGGAACAAATATTTCTGAGGGAATGTCAAAACCAAGACATTGGAAATGATTCTCAATATCATTAATAATTAGAGAAATACAGATTCAAACTATAATGGCATATTGCCCGCCATAATGGCAAAAATCTAAAAACGTGTAATACCAAGTATTCATGAAGATATAAAGCAAGTGGATATTGTAAACAACTGCAAACAAGGCACGTAGCATCCATAGGGACATCACTTTGGCAAACAATTTATCATGACCTGGAAGAGGTGAACATACATATACCTACTAAACCATCAATTCAGCACCTAAACTCCAAATAACAATGCAAATATGCCCCCAAAATAGCATTGTCCTAGCAGCAAAAACTTGAAAATAACCCAGAAGTCCATGAACAGGAGAATGAATAAATGAACTTTGACATATTAATATCATGGAGTAATATAATGCAGTAAAAATGGATGAACTCCTGTCACACAACATCCCAGCACAGATGAACCTCGAAGGTATGATGTTGTGTGAATCACAGAGAATTTACACATACTACTTAAATTAAGGTCAAAAGTAGGTGAAACTAAAAGATATGCTTAGGAAAACATGTGTGTAGGCAGTAACACCATAAAAAACGGAAAAGCATCTTTAACACAAATATTCAGGATTGTAATTACCTTTGAGGAAGAATCGGTGAGCACAAGATCAGCAGAGGTCTTTCTCTTTAGGTTACCCGTATAGCTGACACACGAGCCCTCATTTCAAAATAAAAACAGTGGGAGGGAGGGAGGAAGGACACAGCTGATTTACATTAAGGAGAAACTGATTTCAAACAACCAAATCACAGCGCATATTTTCCCCTTAGGTCAAACAAAGAAATTATCATTTGTTCTCAGGAAAGAAGCCTTGAGGAGGCCACATGTAGCATGGGACATGAGTGTTAAGTCTAAAGGGCCTGCTCTGATTTAGATTTTCAGATTAAAAATAAAAACAAAATACGTTCCTCCCCAGGCAGAGCTAGGTGTTTCTGGCTGGCCTGGCAGCAGAGTGGTCAGCAGGGCCATAATTACAGGCAGGGAGAGGTCGGCCAGCTGAGGGACGTCTGTAATTAGGCAGGTGAAGTCTGTCCTCCAAGCTCCAGCCACTCTGCCAACAGCCCCGGTGACCCCAAACCCGATTACAGGCAGTTCTTGACTTTTCCCCGTGCAGCCTTCCAACTACACGGGGACAACACATGGCTGCTCAGCCATCAGCTGGCAGTGACATTTCACAGCGTGCTTCTGCCTGCAATCGTGTGCGGCCCTTCCCTGGCTCTGCCATTTTCTCAGGACCACAGTCGTCCCTTAATTCACTTAACTATTTATTCCCTAAGTGCTACTGTACCCTGGCACTGCCCTAAGCCAGGCGGGGACAGGAGAGATCAAAACAGATGATAGGAAAAATGGGAAGGAAATGATAGGAAATCAAAAAAAAAAAAATGATAGGAAAAAAATGGGAAGATTAGCCCCTGTGAAGAAAGATAGATCTCCTCTCCCTCAGAGGATGCAGGGCAATACAGCAAATCCTGCAACCTGCAGCCCCAGAGTACTCTCCCAGGATTTAAGCAGGTTGACATGCTGCCCAGATGATCAAGGGAAGGGGGAAAAAAAAACAGTTTTAAAAAGCACAAAATGCTGGAAATATTACCAAAGATTGTGTCTAAACAATGAGACATAATGAGAGGATTTTATAATACATTTTAGCTCTGTGGTAATGAAATCCCCCATCGTAACGTTTAACTCAATTATTCAACTTTCATTCCTTTGGCTTTCAGATGTATTTTTAGAAAGCATCATGTGCAAGCTTAGGGAGTCGACTGCCTACAAAGCCGGCTGCTGGTTCTTTATGCACAGGAGGTTCCGGGAAGGCTCAGCATTCTGTCTTCCTACAAGGGTTGGCCCTGCTTGTTTGCTTTTGAGGGAAAGGAGGGTTAGCTTTTCAGTGGGCCTCAAGGGCTTAGCCCACCATCAGTGTGAAAGCTCTGAAAGAAAAATTCCAAACATTAGACAGAAGGTAGGTCAACATTAGGGGGAGAGAAGCAGCCATCCCACAGGTCCTCGCCTCCTACAGGTGATGTATTGTTTAGTCTATTTATGGCCATACACCACCCACTTTAGCAAGAAGCTTTCTACCCCAAAGAAAACCTCCTCTCAGGCGAAGAGCCTTACAAAATGCTCCTCAGGCAAACCCCAATCTCTCCCTACATGTGTGGCTTCCATACAAGGCTTTCCTGAGTGTGTGGAGAAAATTGTGACTTCACAGCATGCATGAATATGCGAGACAAAAGGATGTTTCCCCTAAAGGTAGGGGCTTTGGTTGGCATTGTCCTTTCCTACACATGCGCCTGTTCAGCACCACACTGGTGGGCAGCTCTTTCAACAAGGGCCACATGGCATCCAGTTGATGGAAATTAAAGGGCAGCAGTGCTGGAGTGCTTGCCTAGCATGCATGAGCCCCTGGGTTCAACCCCAGTGCTTAAAAAAAAAAAAGTGAGGAAGCAAGAATGAGCAGCAAGAAGGAGGAGAAAATAATGATGGCACAAGGGAGTTTTTCACTGACAAGCCCTCATAGGATGGGGTTCACACAATTTAGGGTTCATTCATACAGGGAGCTTCCCTAGTTCTTTGAAAACAAGATTCGAGTTTTAACACTTCCTCTCTTGCCTAAATTTTCAAGAAATATAACTATTCTGTAAAGAGACGCTAAGATCCAACTTTTCCCCTTTCCATTATTTCATCCATTCACAAAGCAGGCCTTGGATTTTTAACACATAAGTGGCTGCTTTATTATTATCATCTATTTGTATGTAGGGAAGTTATTTGTTACAAACATTCAGATCTTATTTTTAAAAAACCCTAAGAAGACTGGAAAAAGAACTACAGTCACCCAGTCTAGCCCTCCAGCTAATACATGAGTCTGTTGTACCGTATTTTTAAATGATCTTTCCATCCCCACTTGAGTATCTCCAGAGGTGGAGAGCTCCCTGCTTATCATTCCAGTGTATTTATCTGCCAGCGAGCTCTGCCTGTAATAGGCTTTTCTCATACACTAAACTTAGATCCTCCTCTCTTCTCTGCATCTCCGTGTAACCCTTCTCTCATGCCACAGTTGCCCTAGGAGCCACAAAATAAGTTCTAGTCCCTTTGGCCATATGCTAAGTGTTTAAATACACATACCTGGTGACACCTACTGCTTTTTGGCCAAGAATAACCGGCCCCCTCCCCTGTAGTAAGTGCAAGGAGAGATGCTGGCTGGCTCACTGACTCACACTTGTATTCAAAAACACTTCAACCTGAGACTCCAAAATCCCCGGCCCCTGCTGAGCCCTAGCCTATCAATGCCATCACTGCAACCAGGAGTGGATGAGGGATTTGTTCACCTTCAGTGGGCTGGAACAGAATCCCTGCTTCTGACTGCAATGAAAGGGTTACTCACACTACACCTCGCTAGAAAGCCACTTACTGCCACATTCACATAACAGATCAGGGCCCTGCCAAGGAGCACTCCGGAGTCCCTGCAATGGTCAAGCTGCCGGAGACTTCCTCTATGCTGCTTCACACGGGGTTTTCGTGGTCTGTCTCCACATCTGCTTCCCCAGCACAGACATAGTCTTTGTTCCCAAACTGGTTTTGAGTGGTCAGAATGGGAGGATGGAGCTCCAGGTCTCCGTGTGGCCATTTCATGAGGCCAGAAGGGCCTCACGGCTTTTGATGGGCTGTGCCTTATGGGACAGTCAGGGCACAACCTGGACTCTAGTTATAAATACAAGAGTCCACGGTGGAAAGAAAGACAGAGAAACCTGATGGCAAAGACAGAGCTGTGGACCGGAGGGTGCAGGGGGGTGCGCCAGCATGGGAAGGCTCCGGAGGAGGTGAACTTCCAAGCTAATTTTGAAAGAACAGAGAAATAACCGAATAAAAAGGGAGGGACCAGGAATCATAATTGGGGATTTGGTGTATCAGAAAACAATGAGGCAGCCTCAAAAAGCCCTAACAAGTAGCTACCACAGAAAGCTTAAACATTCAGGCCCAAACCCACACATGAAACTGATAGTACACTGGAACATGAAACAACTGATTATCCAAAGCAAAACCAGTCGAACACCTTATTTATCTCAATAGTTTCCTGTAAAAGTGACACTTTGTTCTGTTATTTTCATTTAGTCACACACTTATTTATTCAACAAGTAAAAACTGTCCCTACAGTCCCTACTGTGTACCCAGCCTCCAATCCAGATCTCTCTCTGCATTTCCCCGTCCACATGAAGCAGGTGCGACCTGCCTATCGGGAGGGTCACGCAGAGGTAAGTTCCAGCAAGCTTCCTGGGCGAGTGACTTTAATTAAAGCCCCAGGAACAAGGAGAAAATTAGCACAGTGGGATCAGCTTCAAGCACCACTCAATACTTCAGAATATTTATAGAAAAACAAACACGAAAACAAAAAATCCAATATCCTGACTGGTGGCTTTTAGAAGGTTTACTTTGTGCTTTGTTTTCCTGGTATAAATTGGTTCTTGTTCGCGTCTCTGAAGAACACTGACGCTGTCCCTTCTGACCTTGTACGGACTACAAAAGCCAAGACGAAAAACCAAGGCCTGGGCATTGTCCAGTCTCCCAGAAAACACTCAGAGCCTTTTCAATCCTCTTCCCCAGAAGATAGGAGAACGGGAAGAAGACTCTAAATTGAAGAGGAGTCAAAGGTACCAACTTTGAAAAGGACTAAGTGGGAGTCAGGGAAGGGAGGAGTCGGCAGATTCCCAGCAAACTCAGAACTGGTGCCCACTGTGCAGGGCTCAGAGCAACATCTCAGGCCTGCAGTCTCCCGCGGTGTGGAACTCAGGCCTGAACTCAGGCCCACTGAGTTACGGTCTGCGTCTTCACAGCTTCTGCCACTGATACAGTCCCAAACGCCCTCTGTCTCATTCTCCCTCTGTGTAACAGGGATGATAAAGCCTATTTTGCAGATCCATTTTGATGTAAATAAAATAATCTCTCTATTGATATCTAGCTTGAAAATCTTTGTTCTCTCCCACTTCCCTGTTCTAGGTGCCCTGCTGTATCCAAACTCCTCTTGGTTTTGGCCCAGAACTACAGAGCTAGTCGGGGCCCCTAGTTCTGTATGCGAAGCAGACTGGCAGGGCCCGAGTGGAGGCCGTGACTTGTTGCTGGACTTCCCTGGACTGGGAGCTCCGGAGGGGAGGGCCTAGGGCATTTCCCTCTTTACTCCTTCCGTTCTTTGCAAGGTGGCAGGCAATACACTCGGTATATGTTCATTGCACGAATTGGCAAATGAAACAAATAGCTAATCATGGAACAGGCACAAAAATTCAGGTCTCAGGAACACACACTTACCTTCCCCTGAGCTCACTCTCACTGACAGTTTCAAAATAATTCACACAGGTTACTATAGAGGTCATGGGTACCCATCACAGACAGTGCTTCTCCCCTTGAACTGCAGGGCGCTGTGACTGCGAGTGTCAGGAGACAAAGGGGAATGCCTGGAAAGAGCCTAGCTATGGCCCTGCCCCCTTCCCTCAGCCATTCACCCTACTTAGCTGGCTAGGAAGTGCCAAAGCTAGTGAGCTCATCGGTTTGTGGAGATGACCATGCCTGGGACACGAGGTAATACATACCAAGTGCTGAACAGTGCCACCACCAGAGACAGGAGTCCAGATCCGGGTCCACACCCCTCTGCACCAGGAGGATGCAGGCTCAGCTATGGCACAGCAGGAAGACTCATCCCATTCTGCAATAGGTCTGCTGAACGGGAAGTGTACGCAGAACGGCCATCCCGGTGCTCCCTGGCCCTGGACTCGGTGGGTCACCCCTCTGACAGCGTTTCCCGGAGCCTGTCACAGCCTCTCACCAGTGGTAAGTCACTGCCTCCATGTGTAGGGGCACAGTCACAATTCCACTTCATTCTTTATTTTTTTAAGTTTGTAAGCAATTTTTTTAAATAGCTCATATACATATACAAGAAAGAAAAACAAAGTTATAGGCTAGAGAAGAAATGTTCCTTCCTTTTCAAATTCCCCTTTTCTCTTCCCCAGAAATAACCGTTATTCCCAGTGTGCTACTATGTATCATTGTGGAGACAGTCTAAACACAGACACACACACACACACACACACACACACACACACACACACACACACATGCATGCAGGTACACGCACAAGGACATCCCTCAAATGTAAACCTCCAGGGATTTCTGTTTCTATTTTCTCTTCTGCACGCTCAGCACTGACTAGAGTAACTGGCAGCAGCAGATGCCTCGTGGCTATATGTTGAATGCCTGAAAAGTCAGATGTTTCCTGAAAAGTTTGCGAAGTCCTAGCTCCCCCCTTTTTTAATCTTATGTTTAGGGGGATCATCTGTGGACAAGGCTATTCCCTCAACCAAAGACAGAGGAGGACAACTGTTAGTACCTGGATTTCAGGCCCGCTCTGTGGATCTAATGGGATCATACGGGATCAGTGTTAGTAGATGTCATTTATCGGAAATGTTCAAGTGGAAGGACCTCTTCTGGGCAGCCCTGCTGTACTCTTCCTATCAGCAGTTAAAACACACTATCACGCTCACTGGCCTATTGCTTACCTCCTTTTATCAGACTATGAGCTTCCTGTGAGCAGGGACCATGTTGATCCTCTCTACAGCCTAGTATTACATGAGAAAAGAAAGTATCCTCTGAATGAAGGAAATGCGGACGAGGGGGAAACAGAACGGGGGGGGATGCAGAGACATTCATTCTCACCCATGTGCATAAGGCACATGCACACTCCTTCTTTGGTCTACAAAAGCTCACACCAAAGCCTTACAATAAAGGGGGAAGAGAAAAGGCCCAGTGTTAACCCCTCTATTTTTGATGGTGAATGAGCTTGATTGCAAATATGTGAATGTTTCAACAAATCTAGGTAATAAGGAACATCAATAAAACTGTCAGTACTGGCCAATTTCAACTAGATAAAAGAACAGAATAATTGGTGCTGAAAGACAAGTCTCTAAATTAGGTTAGATGAATGGAAATACCCTTTTCTTTTAAGCTAAATCACAAGAACATTAACAAGAGTAAATGATTAAATTGTAGGCCACTTTGACCAAATATGATCTGAGCTGCAAACGTCAGTTTCCCAAAACAATCCCTCTAAGATGCAGAAATGATACATAACAAGACAACAGAGACATAATGGGAGGAAACACGGTGCCCACACCATAACTAAGGACCTATTATAAACCCACACTTTTTATAAGCTTATTTCTCCCGCATAACTACTCCTTCTTCAATTACTTCATTAGTAAAACAGGCCCGCAGTCAACAGAAAATACATATCCAAGCTCCTATACTGGCGGCCTGGCAGGAGGCTCTAGCAGTGATCATAAACAGCTCTGCTCTCCAAACACCCCAGATTCTATTCTGTTTTTCATCTGCAGATGTTGGCATTTGGTGTCGTTAACCGTGGATGATTCACTTCGGAGGAACTGCTGTGCATCTAGAGGCTATTTGGAAGGCAATGAGGGTTTCTTGGCTTATTTCTTACCAAGCATTTAGCAGTGTCTCTTTGTAACATTACAAACTCCCTAACGGGGGCTTGGTGCTGTTTTCAAGCTGCCTCCCCTTGCCTCATCTAGTGCATCTGGTCACTTCTAGGAATAAACATTTGTTCCATCAGGACAAGGATGAAGCCAAAAATCTGGGTAATAAAGGGCCTACTCCTTGTGCCTGAGTATCAGTGGCCACAAGTAGCTATGCTGAGGGAGTCAGGGAATGCGGGGCACACCTTGCAAGACCCAAGTTTTTGAACATCTGAATTTTGTTATTTTGTTGGTTTCTGTACTCCATGTACTGCTTGAGAATTTGACATATCCACGATGTCTGGGGAACCCAGCGGGTGAAGAGGAGCAGAACTCTGTCGCCTAAGGCACTGCACAGGAGAAAGACAGATCACTGCCTTGGCGCTGGTGCCTGGCTTTGAAGTCCTCTGTTTAGGAAGCTGGAAGCTGTCCTTCAGCTCTCAAGTAATGTTTCTACATAGAGACTGAACAGAACTTGAAAAGAGAAAACGTGGGACTCTCTGGGCTTGATCTGGAAAAACCTTAGGAAGGCCAGAGAGGAGGCTAGGACTGTAGAATGATTAGCATTACTGTGGGACTCTGAGATGGCTAAGGGGGAAAAGAGAAGACACATTTTAAAAAGGCCACAAAGGGACACCCGGACCTAGGCTTAAACTTCTGAACACCTCACTGCCATAGATGTGATGGGTGCTCTGCCCAATGTCCTGGATTTGACCAAACTTGGCCTAGAACACTTCTGCTTGGTGTCTGGAGGGGAGACCTCAACTTTTACCTTGACCTTGAAGCTTACATCCAGAACACCTGCCTTCACCCTTCAAACACGGAGTAATTGTTTATGGCATTTCATTTTCTGGCTTGCATAGCATGAAAATTACTTTCGGGAACACCGATGTCCATCTTTGTTTGGATCCTCCTAGAGAACACACACTCCTTCTAGTTAATTTATCCTGCCTATCCAGCTATTCCTAAAAATAAGAAACCCAAAGCTGTCTTTGGTAATGATAACGGAATGGCCTCTCCACTTCTTCCCTAATAATCTAACCTATCAATCCTTTCCTTTCCAGTCCAAACGCTGCCTCTTCCTTGAAGCTTTCCTGGCTTGGTCCAGCTCCAATTTATTTCCCTTTGGAGAGCTGCTGGTGACATCCAATTCAGCCCTCAATGTGATATTGGCTTGAATTGTTCGCTAGAGCTTTTTTCCTGAAAGTCTTTGATGTCCAATTAAATTGCAAGCACCTTTAAGGAAAGGCCATGTTCTCTAATTCTTGTGAATGCCATATTTCATTTTTCAGTTCTCTTCCCACTTCCCTTTCCCTTAAACCAAGCAAGACACCAAGCTGAGCACATTTGTTGAAGTGTGCTGGTAATTTGAATGCCCAAGGCATTGGACTAAATAATGTAAAATTTAGAAGAGGCGGAATCCTATGAATGGATGCTTCAGTAGGACCCTGGAATCTGGGAGATGCTGCGCACAGGAGGAGGTGGAGTTTCCATCGGGAAGGCAGAACTCCAATGTCTGCCATGGACACCAGATTCCAATGAATGTCAGTAGAAAAAGATCCCTGTCCCGCTGGAACTTGGTCAGGTCTAGTTTCAAACCAGGAATTAATTATAGGCCCACATTAGAGAGAGCCTAAGAAGGATCCAACCATTCGTGTACTGGGACCAAGGAAGAGTGGAAAAGTGATCTGCTTATTATGACAGGGACTTCTGCTCACTTTTGGAATAAAAACTAAGAAGTTTAGTTTTATATTTCTATAAAAAGCTTTCTGAAGAAACAAAGTGACATAAAAAGAACAGCGGGGAGGTCATCTCCATGTTGTGAGTTCCCCTGCAATCCCCTCTTGGCTGTGTGGCACATCACTTGCCTCCTCTGCTTCCCATCTTCAAGTGAAGGTGATAGTGTAAAGTACTTGGTAAAGCTAAAATCTCTACACATTTTATCTTCCTTCCCAGAACCAAGCAAAGCTGGCATGATCACATCACATCTGTCTCACTGCACAATCCAGAAAAACACTACAAAGATGAACTAAAATATCCTTTCAGAAAGGTTAAGGGATTTCACGGATTCAGCCTGAAGAAGAGAGATTTAATAACTGTCTTCAAATAGATGAAGGGATCTCACCAAGAGGCTGGTGAGAGCAAGGGACAACATGCTCTCCGTCTGCAAGGAGCAGGGATGGGACAAGTCAGGCTCCCACAAAGAAGAAGTTCCTGACATTAAAGACCTAGGGACACAAACCAGGGGTTCAGGGGTGCTCAAGAATCTCTTTCTGGTCATTACTTCATTTGGGGAAGAGAGAGGAAAAAATAGACAATGGGGCAAGACTGTGGCAAGGTCTGAATTCCATAGGAAGCAATCTCAGAGCTGTGCCAGATATAGCATTCTGTATGTAACCTCTTTTACCTTGCTCTGTTCTTGGCCCTGGTGTGCATGCCATGCCCAGGTTCAGAAATCTGCCCTCATAGTTTCCCTGAATATGCTGCAACCTGCATAGTCTAAGGGGACTGCTTAGAACTCTGCCCATCTCTCTGCCCTGAGACCACTCAGGCCTTTGGATGTTTACTGAGCATTTTATATATGCAAGGGCATTGTACCAAGGCACTATTCGTATAGCAACCTTCCCATAGCACCTACCACAGATGCTATATGAGTAAGAAATATAAAGCTCTAGGCTTGTAAGAATGACAGCCAGGATTTACATCCAGGTCTGACAGGACTCCTAGGGCCATGCTCCTTCCCAGACAGGAGACTGAATGCTCTCAGCAACATGAGGCTGCAGAAAAGGGTGGGGTCCCCTGCTCTCTGCTTCTCGTCTTCTGCTTCCACAATGCAGTCCCTCTAGAACTTGGCTTAACTGCATTATCGGTAATGTATGTGTTGCAAAAATCTTTCAAATTATGTTACAGCTTCTGTATGTTATCGGAGAAACAACTTAGTGAACTAAACATCCCAAGAGGCCTACTTCTTGCTATTTCCATTGCCAGTTTAGACTCTAAAGAATTCTCCAAATAAGCACCACAACTGGACAGAAGGCAGGAGATGAAGACCTGGAAGTCCTGGGTCAGCTCTGACATTCTCTTACCCGGAAGCCTGCAGGTAATGGTACATCACCACATTATTAGAAAGAATAAGAAATCATATACAAATTATGTTATAATCAAGGAATACTAACCAATGCACACTGCAAGAAATAAGCATTTGCACATTTGAGAATTACATTGCTATTTACGTTTCTGTTACCTGGGCTAATATGCTTTAAGTATGTGCCGAGCCCATAGCACTTTGCTTACTAGGTGCCATATGATTGCTATCCAAGATGAAAACAAGACACTGAGAAGCAACTGGGACCAGGAACACACAAGCACTCTGTGAGTAGGTTTGATAGTTGGGATAATGTAAGCAAAGTGTCTAGGACCACACCTTTCCAAAAATAACCCTTTCTTCAACTCTTTTACCTACCAAAGATATCAGCCAGCCCTCAAGTATGATCTGACAGATGTCTATTTAAATTATACCAAAGGATTAAATAAAGCATATGACCAGAAATGACCTTAACTCTCACCCAGCCTAACCCTTTACATCTGGGGTTAGGTTGTCTGGTTTAGCTAAAACACACACTGGTCATGTCCCATTATGGTGAACTGCACAGGAAATGCGAGCAGTGGAATTTTATTAGATGGTTAGAAATCACATTATACCCAGCTCCAGCAGCTACAGACGCCCAGGCTTTATAACAGCATGTTCGCAACAAAAAGAATTCTTTGGCACATCCTAGAAGAAGGGGTGTATTCACACCATCTCACCCCCACACCTTTCTCCGAGCTCTCTGGAATTTGCATGTACTGCGAAGTTTGTGCCACTGCTATGAATATATTTTTCTCCATTGATGGGGCTGGATCAGTGGAGACAGGGGCGCTGAAGGAACACTTGATGGCAAAATAAAAGAGTGGTAAAACTGCAGCTATGCCTCATTTCAACTTTTTTTCACTCTTTCACAAAACAGGTATCTGAACTCAAGAAGAGACTCTGGCAAGTGCTGTGAATATGCAACTTTGTAAACATAACAAGGCAGCTGTGACAACCACATTTCACTCCAGACCCTTCTCATGCAGTCTAGGTAACTAACGTGGTTTTTCATTTTCTAGGTCCCCCTCTTCATCCTGTCAGCTCTTCCAGAACCAATACCACCTCTGGGCCAGAGGCCCTCCCAGTCCTGGCGAAAGACTGGAGACAGATGGGTTCGACACAAATGGAAAACAGCAAGATCAGCTTCGAGGAAGGGACTACTGAAAGTCTACCCACCACCCACAGAAAAGATCTCAAGTCCAGGAATGGAGAGAAAAAAAGAGTGGAAACGTGTCTTCTTTCCTTCCGAGTAACACATGCTAGTACTTTACAGACTCTGGCATGTGTCAGCATGCCTAAAGTAAACTCTATTTTCTTTAGATGAAAGAGATTTTTAAAAAAGACTCAGAATTTCACCCAATGAAAATTGCTTTGGCTATTCACATGCAATAAACCATAGAAGCAAGAAGAAAAAAGAATCAATTGCTTCTGATTTATTTATTCATTCATTGTCCATCTCCTTTCCCTCTAATGTAAAAAAAAAAAAAGTCTTCTATAGCTTTGCAAGTCGTTAATCCTTCTAAAGAAAATGAAAATAACCCAAGCCTGCCATTGGTTGCCCAGCATCTTGGCACAGGAAATGCATGCTTAGTGAAGATTATGGAAGAAAAAAAATAAATTGAGTTTTGCCTATCAAACGTTCAACCAGTGTTTACAATCAAGAGCCCACTGTAAAGCCTTAAGCCTGGTGAATTTGGAACAAATACTATGCTAGAAATGTTAAAAGCAACTACAAGACTTTATCTTTCTGGTTGCTTTTTTCTGAGACGGATTCTTGCTATGTTGCCCTGGCTGGCCTCCAGGTCCCAGACTCAAACAATCATTCTGCCTCAGCTTCCTGAGTGACTGGGACTACAGGCACGTTGCACTCCACCTGGCCACGCTGCTTTATTTCTCCATCTGAGTAGTGGGTGCGCTGGTATTCATTTCATTTTTCTTTAGGCCCCTCTGTAAGTGATAAATATTTCATACTAAATATTGCCAAATTCTCAGATCTTCTACAGCAGATTCTATTCTGTTCAGCACAGAGAACAGAGAAAGAAAGTTGGAAATGCCAACATGTAATTGCAATAAAGAGCCGAAGCAACCGGTTCTGAAAGGACGTTTAAAGCTTCATCCTGAATCATCGATATCTATTGAAAGAGGGCTAAATTCTAGCATGATCCCCGTATGTGCACAATTATTCTATTATTTTGAACACCTGTTGAGACTGGGTAATGAATTAGCCAAATGAAAGTCATCAGGAACCACTATCAAGCATTATATCATTCAACTAGCTCTTTTGATTTTGCTTTCAAACTCTTTGTTCCCATCACCGAACCTTCACCTAGAGGCCGCGTGTGACTCTGTTCTTAGGACTCACCAGGTTCTGCAGAGGTGTTGTGAAAGGCCAGGGTCTTCCAGCCAGGCGATCTCAGGGAGCTAAGTGCCCATCTTTCCCCTTGGGACACAACCCCAAACAGCATCTGTCTCACTGCCAAGAACAAGCTATGATCTCCCAATCTTTGTACCACCTCTTTAAAACCAACATTATGGACCCCTGCCCACAGAAAGAGGAGGAGGAGGAGAAACACAGTTCCCCACCTCATCCACCATGACCTCCTCGCACCTGTCTCGACAAGGTTTTATTTTCTAGCCTTCCCCTGTGCTCTGACTGCTCAGTCTTTACCATCCAGCATAAACCCTAAAAAGGCATTAAGAAAAGCAAATCAAAGGAAGAGGGTGTAAAAAGAGGAGAGAAGGAAAATTTGACTCTCATAGAAAATCCATACGCTGTCAAATCAGCCAGTGGGCAGCAGATGTTCCTTCACTTCATTATTTCTCTTTAAGAGCAGGGCATCTGCCGTGAAAAAAAAACTGGTAAAAGAATCTATAAGTGCTCCAAAGAAGTAATTTTCTGAAGTTTGACACTTAGTTGTTTCATTCCTGATACCGTTAGACCAACTGGTTTTACTTCCTTCTCACCACGTACACACAAATCCCACACAGCCTCCTGGGAGAAGCCGCCACCCCACCGAAGCCTTCACAGTGTGCAGAAACGCCTGCTTTACTGGCCCTCCTTGGGAAGTCAGAAATCCTCCCTCTGCTCCACCAGTTAACAGATGGCTGGTCTCTTTTTGTACACAGGCATAGCATCTTCAAAATAACCTTCTCCTTAAAGTATGCCGATTAATTAAATGTCATTGTGCCATGTCCCAGCCGAGAAGGGAAAGGGAAGACCCAGAAGACAAAGGGTCAACAGAAGAGGACAAGGATGAGCGGTCATGCTGTCCTACCTTCACCTGATGACCCTGAGAGATCGATGATCACATACACTCTTCCTTCTGGCTCCAGGTCAATCTGCAATTAAGAAAATGACAAGTAATTCCGTGAGTGCATTGTGTGGGTAACCTGAGAGTTCTGCAGCACTTCCACCCCAGACTGTCCAAGCCCAGAGTCACAGCCCCATGCAGTGTAGCAGTCCACAGTATGTCAAGTTGTAGGTGAATTAGGACAGAGGAAGAATCAACACTGACTGAATGTCTACCGTGTCTCAGAAGCAGTACTGGGAGGTCCGATGCTTATGCATCCCAGTGGCTGTCAACCGGGAGTGGTTCTGCTCTGCAAGGGACTCTAGGCAGTCATCTGGAGATGTTTTAGATTGTCATGACTGGCAGGACAGTGCCATGAATAGCATCCAAAGGGTAGAGGCCAGGGAAGTGCTAAACATCCTACAGTGCACAGGATGCCCCCGCCCCCGCCAAAAGAATCATCCTGTCAAAAATGTCAGTAGTATAAAGGTGAAAAAGCCCTGTGTTTAAAAGTAAGGAAACTGCTCCAAGTTCCAAGGTAGCTGGCAGTGCTGAGATTCAATGCCAGGACTAGACAAACTCATATTCTTTATTCTGTACAACCTGCTCCCAGGGGAAATAAGAAAAGCATAAGATACCATTCCTGCTCTCACAGCATTCGCAATCTCATCAGGGAGTTTAAAAAACAGAGAACAGTTTTAAACCCAACTTAATACAGAGAGCAACTGGTAATATATCCCAGGAGCCTGAAACTGGTGTAGAAAAGCATTCTGGGAAGTCTTCATGGGAAAGAGAAGTCACTCCAGGCAAAAGCAACATAAAGGCTCACAAAGTGCATGGCGCTCAAGCAAGACTGGGGATACCCATGCTCAGGTTGTACGCTGGCTGCACATGTTCGCAGACCCCAGATTCTACCAGGAGTTTACAGAGAGAGTCAATACAGTTAACTGGGTACCACTGACCTTCTCTACTCAACCCAGCTTGCTCCCAACCCAGCCAACTAGCTCTGCTATATAGAACAAGCCCGAGGAAATCGCACAGCAGGAGAAACACCGGAGGACTGAGCCTCCAGAAGTTAAAACATCTTCGGAACGTTTGAACTCTCCTTACAGAAACTGTGTTCTCCATTAAGAGAGAGTAGCAGCTCTGGAAACCCTGGATCACCGCGTCCCCCTGTTAGCCTCTCCCGCTCTATAATCCATCTGTCCACACAGAGCTTCAACCAGCTCCTAAGTGCCACGCTCTCTCCCCAGCAAGCTGTGCATTTCCTGATTTCAGGAACCACCACCCTCCTCCCTTGTTTTGTTCCAGTGTCCCCAGCAAAGAGCAGGCAAACATTTAGCAAAAAAAACACTTAGGCAGAGGCAATCTGGTGGACACGTCCTCCCCCTTCAAGGTCAAGGTCAATTGCCACCTCCTCTCCAAAGCCTTTCCAGATAGGCCCAGTCAGAATCCATCCTCCTCTCCTCTGTGTTCCCACTGCACATCAGGCATGTCCTCATCATGGCTTGGACCAAACTGTAACACACTGTTTATCTTCTCTGCTAGACAGAAGGTGTGACAACCATATTTGTATCCTTGGCTTGCTGTCTTTTGGTTAGGAAATACCCAGGACATGTTTGTGCAGGTGGGAAACTGCTCTATGTTTAGGACGTCCAGAACCTATTCTGGGCCACTCACCCCTCCAAGCCTGAATCTCCAGCGAGGAAGGCAGGCGCGAGGTCTACGCTCAATGGCCTTTGACGGAGCAGCAGGGGAGGCTATACCGTGAATGCCACACATGAGTGCCCACGAAGCAAAGAAACACAACTCGAACGATGCTGTCCAGCAGCCCCCCACCTCACGCCACACACAATCCACGTGTCCAAAGCCACACAGGCATCTCACTGCATTGCCACACTTTGCCTTTAATGGTTGAGAGTGCTTATGGTTTTCTCAAAATTTTATTTTCATCCGAAGAGGTGTCCCACGCCTCACGGATGAGGCCACTGGTATGGGGAGAAGAGGAGCTCAGTGAGTAGACAGCACCCGCCCCCCCCCCAGCTCTCTCCACAGGGACTGTCACCTGAGTCTGGGGTCCAGATGGGAACCAAACGACAAACTGGTGATTCCTCAAGGTGACTTCTCTCACCCCTCTGTCCTGAGAGTCCATGATTTTAAGTTTACGGATAAAGAAAACATTCCCCAGAACTCTCACCACTAGTACTGACCCTGCCACAAGTATAACCCAGCCCCTGAATTACAAACAGGAAAACCAACCATTGGCCCTACTGAAGAGAGCCAAACCAGAATCCTGTCTTTGCCAAAGTTCAAAAATATCAGGGGCCCTCTTGCCCCAGAGCATGGAATTTAAATAATGTATGCCTTTTAGAGATTAGATCATCCCTCCTAACCCCTCTGGCAAAATGAAACACTTTCTCATATCCTCCAAGTCAAAGATTTCCCACGACAATGCTATCTGTGAAAAGCAGGGAGGGAGGCAGCAAAGGAATGAACTGGGAAGCGGGCCTGAGGAAGGCAGGCAGCGTGCCTATCTTTGCAAAAGAGGAGTGAGAGCACCCGCGGCAGGGGGGACAGGTCATTGACAATAAAATGTATTAGGATATTAACATTCAAGATAGCAATCAGAAACCATTTGAGCACCCACTGCTGCCTCAATGCTGGTGAACTGCAGTTACCAACAGAAAAATAGAAATTAAGCTATTATACATGCCAAAAGCAACAAAGAGCTTTGCAGCCAGAGCAGATGGCCACAGAGTGCTGGCCAAGCCCCAGCCAGCCAAGCGAGGAGACTCTGAGAGTCCATCCAGGGTGGCAGGGATTTAGTGTCCATGACTGCAGGGGTCACCAAGTATGAAAGATGGTAGAGAGTGGTGCAAGTTCACAGCCAAATACATTTTAGCACAAATTCTGATCACAATTACACAGCCCAGAGAGTTAAGCAATGCAGGTGCCCAATGCTACACAATCCTGCAAGTTGTCTGTGGGCATCAGAACCAGGCAGCTGGCACTACCTAAAAGCCGACCCACTGCCTCCTCCTGGGTATTCCCAGGGTCAGCTCTGAACGCACACTTGCACTTCGGGTTCTTCCCAGTTGTCCCCAATGCAGCCCTATTTAGTAAACCTTTGCAGATGTCATACCTTTCCATAAGTCTTCCCAGCAACCATCTCTGTTTTCCTTGACATGATCCTCTTTTGAGTACCAGTGCCTTTGGCTACCTCTCCAGTTAGGGCCAGAAGCCAGGCAGTCAAACAGTGGGGCAGACAAACACAGCCTCTGGAGTCAAACCGGGGCTGAATCCCAATTTTGTCCCCTACCCACTGAGTGAGCTCAATTACTGACTCTCTGTAAGCCTCGGCTTCTTCATCTGTGAAGGGGGCTGTTGTGGAAATCCCATGAGATGTCAAGCAAAGCACTTGGTACTCAGGGATTCTGCAGTGCGTAATGGTTAAGAATGAGCTGCCTGGCTAGGAGGCCTGAAGCTAGTAACTACCCTCTATAGCTAGTATCAAGTCCTGTGTCATTTGGGCTGTTGTGCGGTCCCATGACCTCATCTACACAAATCACTTAGCACATGCCTGGCACGAACAGTCATTGCTGGTGCTGCTACCATTAAAAGTCCAGGTCTTCAAGACTTTTGCTCCTTAATCCAGTGGTCTTTCTACTATAACAAGTTTCCCCTAACAAAAAGCACGTTCTTGTCCAAATTGATAATTATTATCACATGTTATTCTAGGACATCTGATGAATTGGCAGTGGTCTTAGGAAGATCAAATAAAGGACCAACGCATGAGGCTTGTACTTAGCCTGGAAGCAAGCAAGACCTTACGCTTGGGCACCAGAAGGTCTGAGGGTGCTCATGAGGGAAGGGTTCTCAGGTTTTCTGAGCACTAACTGTGTCTCAGACACTGTGTTGGGGGCTTTATTTTCCTCGGTTCACTCACCCTCCTACAAGGCTGGCAAAGTCTCTACTCTCCAGATGAGAAAACAAGGGTACCTGTCAGGTCTGCCCCAACACACAGCACAGAGGACGGTGCTAGAGGTCACTGTGAGACCCAGCCACCACCACACCGCACACCCCCCACACTGGGCCCACGGAGTCTTCTCTGACCACCGGCCCTGGCCGGGGAGGTGCACTCTCCTGCCTCCAACCTCAGTTCCCAGGGTGGGCTGCTCTCCTTGCAGGTGCCACAGGCTCCCCCCAGGGAAGACCTCGCTAAGGCAGCCTGAAGTGTGAAACAGCTGCACCGATAGACACGATAAGAGTTCCGCTGATCAACCAGGATCAAAGCAATGAAGAAAGGGCCCAAAGTAGAGACTCCTAAAAAAGCTATCTTTGAAAAGCAAAAAAGGCTCACAGGGACTTCTTCGGGGTGGTGCCTAACCATTTCCAAAGGCCTTCCTGCAAGAGCTGGGGGTCCAGCATTTTGACTTGCCTGCGCCACACTGAATGAATAGGAATTGTCTTGGGCTGCATACAATATACAACAACGTCACAAAACTATTTTAACTTACTATTTTATGAAATAACACTACAAGCTCAAGTTTAATAAATAAGAAAATTTACATGACTGCTTACTGACAATAAATGTCTGTCTTCACAGGCATACACACTCAGGTAGGTTGAAATACTATCATTAGTAATCACTGCATCTCATGCACCAAGTTGCACAAGGGCGTGTGGCATCTGATACACACAGGTTTGTATTCACCTAGCTATCAGTAGCAGGCACAGGAAGCAGAGTTAGCCCTGTCCTGCACCCTCCCTACACGGGGCCCCACTGTCACCCATGCAGTTCGAAATCTAGCACTGTGCAATTGAGTCATGAAAACCACTGCTAAAAATCATACAACAGTGTTCCAAGTTTGCAATCTCGTGGGCCTGCATTACGAGCTATCCAGGATTGCAGCAAGCGTTAGCACCACAGTATATTAGCGAGGGCACGCCAGCTGCACGATTCCAGGGACTGTGGTGCACACTTGGTCTCTGGGAATGTGTCCCCCAGCAGGATGGCCTAGAGGTGCCTAGCAGAGTTCAAACTGACTATCCATCCAATACTCCTACCAGCACAGCACACATGCCCAGTGGGAGCTCTGCCAACCAGATTAGCAAAATCGGAAGGATGCCACTGCCGCTGAGTTGTCACTGGGGTGCCACTTACACACAGCTGTCAGTCCCCCATGACCCACAGGTGTCGCATGCCTATGTCTGGGGAGGTATCAGGTTCAAAGGAAGGGAGATGAGAAATTGAAAATCAGAGTCAAGTCCCCTCCTAACCACAGGTTCAACTTTCACCCAAGACTTCTAAGCAAACCTTAGAAGCCCACTGGTCACAGGACCCCAGTGTGAGTTCCATCTCCCTCCCAGCTGTCCTCAGGCAGGAAGAGTGAAGGGAGGCGGGAGGCAGGAGGAACATCAGGAGAAGATGGATCCAGAAAGGAGGAGAAGGAGGAAGAGAGGCATGTGCTGGCCTTATTCCAACAATTAGGTCCCAGATCATCAAATATTTGTCTCTTTTTCTTTGTTACTTGGAGGAGGGTGGGGATTGACCGAGGAAGCGCAAGGTGAACCATCAAGAGAAAAGACTCAGGGATTCTTTCCCCGAGCAAAAGACCCCCTACCCAAGTCTTACACCCCCTTCATTGGAGGCCATGCTCCCACACTGCAGGCACACTCCAGTCCCCAGAGCCCCCGTCATGGGAAAAGCAAGCTGGACAGAACAGGGGACAACAAGCACGCTCCCAGCTTCAGCTTGTGGGAAGGTGCTTCGAAGGGCAATGTTTAAGTAGCTGCTGGGTGCTGATTTTGCAAAAGGCTCTTATTTGAGGAAGAAGTTGCTGCTCACTGAGTGAACCGAGAGTCAGAGAGTATACATGCAAATATTTTCAGGGTTCCACTCTGATAATACGCTCGAAATAGCACTTGCTTTCATAAAGTAAGTGGGAGGAGGGTTGTTTCCTTCTCAAACACCTTATACTGCAGTGCAAAGGTATCATGCATATATATATCTGCATATATATCTATATATCTGCAGGACGGGGATATATATCTATATATCCTTACTAAATAGGAAGGATTTAGTAGGTATTTAGTAGACATTAACTATGGCAGTAGTTACATGAATATACGCATTCAGCCGAATGCCTCAAGCCATACACT
This sequence comes from Hystrix cristata, assembly GCA_004026905.1. Classification (NCBI taxonomy): domain Eukaryota; kingdom Metazoa; phylum Chordata; class Mammalia; order Rodentia; family Hystricidae; genus Hystrix; species Hystrix cristata. Next base: position 96,306 of record PVJO010001878.1, read on the forward strand.
TAAATGGCTGTACTTAATTACATGCAGATTATACCTCAATGAAGCAGTTTTTTTTTCTTTTAAGGAAATAAAGGACTCTTTATTTCACATAAGGATTCCGCTACACAAATTTCCTTTAAATAACACATCTTCCCACCCTCAGAGCATTTAAAATTTCATATTCCATTTTTTAAAATAACAGAACTCATTCAGAGTTTTTCAAGCACACATCTGTCACACAACATAATGTACGCCTACCGGTGTGGGAGCACACATTCACACACCCACCCACGCGTGCAAACACACTCGGGCACACAGCTGAGCCACCTTCTTCTGTCGTCTGTGATCAAAGTACAATAATAGCAGGAAAAACACATCCAAAATGTAGGTTCAAGAGTGTACTGAATTATTTAAATCCATCTCTGTATGTGTGGATCTCTATTTACTCATAGATAACTAGACCAAATGCTGTAGAACTTTTTAAAATGATCTTAATCACCTAAATATGTGTGAACAGGGGGCTGCTTCAACAAATTCTGATCATCATATGGTAGATCACTGTACAAGTGCTAAAAAGGAACAAAAAAGATCAAAATGTACTGACTGATATGGAACTATGTCTTAGATATATTAAGTAGGGAAGAAGCAAGCATAATGTGTTTATTACGCTATGCTGCCCTGTGAAAAGAAGGGCTACCTATGTGGGTACACACACACACATACACACACACACACACACACACACACACACACACAACTTGTTCTACAGATTATCTCTACGAGGAGTCTTGGTCAAAAGGAAATAGGGCTGCCTCATGAGATCAGTACTAAGGATGAGGGCACCAGAAATCGAAAGAGGCTCTTACTTGTCACTCTAAGCCCTTTTAACCATTTGTATTTAAAGTGTGTTCCAAGATAACTTGTTGCAAATTTTAAGTGAAGGCCTTCTTTAAAAAATAAAATGTCCCCTTCATGTCGCTGGTTTTTTCTAACCTGCAATTCCTCAGAGTGTAGCTGGCTTCAGTTACCAGACACATTTTAAATAAATGCCCCTTGAACCTGGCTGGTGCATTGTGACAGAGGTGGCTGAAAACAAATAACTCCGTGTGTATGCAAATGCTTTCCTGAGCTCAGAAAACATCCCAAAGCACCCAAACCAATATCAAAAGTGTGTAACGGTTTATAAAGCTTCATCTGGTCATAATACAGCATTTCTGACTTCTTTGGGGGAAGCGCCAGTACATGGGTACATATCCTAAAAGGAGGCGGTGGGCACAAACAGCAAGAAATGTAGCCACCAAGCCTAGGCATTCTGAAGTGAAAAATTCTCTGCTATCAATCTGTACTTCGTAGTCTGCATTTTGTTCTGGAATGGTCTTTCTCTCTGAGTGTATTTAAAAGTGTGTTTTATTTTTCATTTCCTGTTTCTCACACTAAGCCAATATAGCTCAGTGGTGGAGAGTAAAGGCTCTGAAGTTAGCCTACCCAGATTCAAATTGCAGCTCCGCCTATTACAAGCTGTGTGCTTGCTTTGACTTCCTCATCTTACAAAGTGAGAGCATCACTCTGATGCAAGGAGGCTTTAACATGATGGCAAGGCTCTTGGAGGCATCCCTAATGCACAGCTAGCTGCCTAAAAATGTTAGCTATCAGGCTATGTTGCTACTTCTCACCCAGACTGGGTACCTCACAGCAAAGCCACATCCTCTCTTTGAGAGCTCCACAGTTCTTGATCCAGGCTGGACACGAGGCAGATAATCAGTAAAGACTCTCAAATGGAGCTAAGGAGACCATGTGGAATGCAGAGACAAGCTCAGTTGGGAGCCCAGGATTTTGTGACCAAAACATTATCTCCATGGCTGGAGTTTGCTGTTTGGTAATATCACAATCCAGTAGAACCTTTCACCATTGGCTGCAATGTGTGACTCCCTCCAAAATCTAGAACATTATCACGCTTATGTGGCCCTTTGAGCTCCTCACAACTCTGATAGCTCTGCTTTACTTAGCACATTACATTGTCATCTATACCTTAAAGGAGGCAACATCCTTATACTCATGGGTGATAAGACTGAGTCTTGGCAATTGAAATAACATGTCCGCCATCTCCCAGCCTGAAGAAGGGAAACTTGGATGAAAGCAGGGCTCCCCAACGCTGGACCCAATGCTCCCGACTGTTACTCTGCGGCCTGACACACTGCCCAGCAAGCAGCATGCACTCTAGGAGACTCTGTGGAAACGGCACACTGAGAGCTGTTCCTAAAGCCCACACTGTGCAGATAATCATAACAGAGTTGCTTCTTGGACACAAGAACAATTAAAGTGAAGGCCCTTCATTGCCTTCCTGCAGCTTGTAGTTCAAAGCACGAGAAAACCACGCAAAACAGCTGAGCAGCTCAGACAGTGAGCACAGACAGGATGCAGGCTATCCAACTTTGGGGAATAAATGCCCCCAGGAACTACTCCTATATGGTGATATTTGGTATATGGAATCCTATTTGCCACAGTTTTCTTTGCATAGGTGGAATCACGTCCTCTGAGAAAAAGAAATTTTACAAAAATCACAGAATCATGAAGTTTAAGAGTTACAAGCAATTTACAAATTCCTTGGTTCAAGGACACAAACACAAACTGAAACAAGGGTAAAATACTCTTTTCTTTTCTTCTTTTTTTTTTTGCCTACCAAACTAACCAAATTTTCTTTTGCGGTATGTATTTCAGTGTTATGTATTTATTAAAATATAAACAAAACTATCATGACCTGTTCAGTTTTAAGAAATCAAAATCTAAATATCTGCTTGTGATAGAAGCAACAGTTTTGGCCCCACTGCTGCCCAGAGGGAACCAACTATATTAATTCCTATTTGGGTTTTCCTAGTGGTCACTGCCATACCCTTAAATAAAATGCTTGTACCTCAGTTTCCTGATGTCTTATTTGGGATGTTCTCGCCTGCCTTGCTGATAGATGAGGATTTGGTTCACTCACCACCTCCCTCTTTCACTTTCCACAAAATAATCAGATATCATAATTACCAGTTCTAGGGATGGGAATGTTGCTCCAGGGTGGAGCAGTTGCCTCACATGTGTGAGGCCCTGTGTTCCAGCCCCAGCAGCAGGAAAAAAACGTAAACCTTTCTCCGTTCTATAACTGCAAAAATAAATAAATGTAAATAAATAAAGCCATTTAACCAATTCCTGTTCCATCAATTACAGACAATATTCTTTGGCCTTCCACATTATAACTAGAAGACATCAACATTTCCAGCACTCCCCGTCCTCTGCCTGTCTCCCCGCTCCCTGTACCTCTGTCATTTGTATCTTTACTGCTGGATATTCTATCCTTTAACCGTAGTCAAGACACATGTTTTAGGCATAGACTGGTTCTAAAATCTGAAAACTAATTAATAATATCTATATATTACAGCTTTGCTGTAAATTGTATTAGATATACTTTCTTTTGCTGGGCACAATGTGACAGCCCACATGCCAGTCAACGGACAGTACACCTAGCATCAAATTCAAATGGAACCTTCATTTTTCAATCTACTAAATGCCTTTCTCAGATCTTCGCATTTTCCTAGGGTTCCTGGAGCCCCTCACTGTCCTCCCTCCCTCCCCAGGCCTGAATGCTTCCTCGTTCTGCACAGCTACCGTGCAGCACATCTCTGCGGGGCAGCCACTGTGCTGAATCCATTACCTTCCTTTTCCCGGTTTAGCAAAGTGGATTCTGATTGAAATAATGATTAAGAGTGAGTAAGTAGGAAGCCAGTTTTCTAAGAACTTGCATCCCTATCCTCACACATTATTCATAGCTGGGCTGCATATAAAATGCCAGGTTGAAAAATCATAACCTGTCAATACTTTCTTTAACAGTAATACTGCCAATCGACTGAGGTCACCTGACTACTGTTGTTTAGGACAAGACTTAGTTGGCTTGTTTTGCTTTTGCTCTCTGGAAGTCTTGGGATCTTTTTTATGCTCAGTGTTCTGAAATTTCACAACGATGCGTCAGGGAGTTTTCTTTGATTTGTTGTGCTGTATGAAACTGCACTTGTGGGAGACATTCTTCTACTTGCTCTTTGTTATTAACTTTATCTCTGTTTTAATCTTTCTTTTTGTGAAACTACTATTATTCAGGTGTTGGACCAAAGGACCAATCGGACTGATCCTTAAGTGGTAAATATATATATAAAGATGTGTGTGTGTGTGTATATATATATATATATATATATATATATACACACACATACACACACACATATGGTTACATATATTTATGTATTATAAATATATATAATTATATATAATATATAACTACATATAGTTATGTATTATTCAATATATAATAATATATTAATATATAATATATAATTATATATTATATAGTATTATATATAGTTTATTTTTTATTCCATATTGTAGGCAATTTCCTTGATTTTATCTTGTAATTGCTCCACTGAAATTATTTTTGACAATATATTGGTTGAGTTTCTAAAAGTGCCTTCCTATTTTCTGTGGTCCTTTCCTTTTTCCTCTTTCTCCCTCTTTTCCTTTCTTTCTGAACATAATGCATTTCTAAGGGCACCAGTCCCGTCTGCCCTTAGGGTTGGATGTGGGGCTGTCCCTTATGCCCCGAATGAGAAATGCTTTCTTCTCAGGAACTAACACCCATTCTGCTTTTCTGGTTCTCCTCAAGCCATGAATCCATTTCTTTTTTAAGAATCTTCCCATTCTTTTTACCCTGAGAGCTGCATAGTCTGGCTCTACTACCTTTTTCAGCGAGAGTACGCACACAAAGGTCCACACAAGGATCATCCGAGGGCCAAGGCCCTCGTCTTTAGCGGCACAGCTACTTGGGGTGAGACGGTCTGGGGGCCTGAAGCCCTTCTGAATCCTGAGAGAAGTCGGCTCTGCACTAGGTTCTAACACCTTCTGCACATCTCTAGGCTGTGGCTCCTGAGCACCTCTAGTCTGTTGCACGGGTCGGTTACCACTGTGCTCTGTACTCTCCTCTCCCAGAAATTCACTGAAAGTGTCATGACAGCACCTTCCTGCCACTGGGTTGTTAGAGACTCCTCCACTCATCTTCCCTTTCTATTGTTTAGATGGAGTCTGGAGCAGATGAACACACACACACACACACACACACACACACACACACACACACACTTGCCCCAAGCCTGCCTTGAATGGAAATTCCCAAAACATGTCCACCATTTAAAATGCTATTATATGCATGCTGCTGGAAGCAAGGGGCAAAGGGGCACTCTTACACACTGCTGAGGAAGAGTAAACTGGCACAAAATGTGTAGTGGTTTAGCATTAAGTAAGGAAAAAAATCCCTTGACCTTGCAATTCCACTTCTTGGAATTTATCCCAAATCATACATGTGCAAAAAATTAACTACAAGGATGATCATTCTAGCATTTTAAAGAGGGCATATTTTAGAAACTAATTGTTTATTAATAGCAAACTATTTAAATAAATTGTAGCATATTCAAATCATTAGATACCACATAATCAGGGAAAAAATCTTTAGAATCACATTTAGTAAAATGAAAAAACAGTCCCAATATGTTATTAAGTGTGGGGGTGAAATTATTAAGGAATATGTACTCCGTGATGTAATTTCACAAAAATAAAATGGGTATGAGGTAGGTACATACACAAAAGAAAACAAGGCTATCAACACAGTAGTAGAATGATGTGTGATTTTTTTGTACATGCATATGTATAGTTTCTCAACTTTCTATTTTTTCTACTTTCTACTGTAATTTTTGGGTTAAAATAAGTAAATCTGTTGTTGTTTTAAGAACATTACCTAACTCACTCTCCCCCTTTACAGATGAGGAAACTGAGGCACAGTGAAATGAAGCAATTTATTCAGGCAATTTATTCAGGCAATTTAAAGGTATGATGTTTTGGTCAAATGCTAATAATACTACTCGATCCTAACCACCAAATATGAGTGAGAAGTAGCTGGGTGTATTCTTCAGTTGGACAGTGTAAATATATTGAGGAAAAGCTTCCTATAAGATATATTAAGTTAGCAATCCTTTGCTGTGGTCAAAGGTTCTTTTCTAAATGATGCTGTTCCTCATTTCTGCTGAGAGGTTCATTTTTATACTGTGCTACCTTTAAACTGCCTTTCATGTAACAAACTGTCACAGCCACATAAACTCTACTAATTGGGTAATGGGCAAACATTCCTCTTAGGATGTGACTTTATAATGCCTCTCGCCTAACAAGAGTCACTGTCTCGTTTCCAGGCATCATTTGGAATATATTCTCCTTTTTGTCTTAGATGTTCAGTAAAACAGGAAAAAAAAAAAAAAACTGGTGGTGGTTCTATGGAAACCAAGCATAAGTCTCAAATGTATATGATGTACATTAAAATGAAATTTACTAGGCAAGTCATATTCATTTGTTGACTCTGCGTTGGAGGAAAGTAGCAAATTTCTCAAACTTTTAGATTTGCATTAGAATGGTGAGGAAGAGGTGACTAAGAAGTGTGTCACCTTTTTCTCTTTCTGGGACAAGGGTACTTGTACACATAATCGAATGAGTACCTTCCAATGTTCAACTGGCTGTTTTTCACTGAGTAGGTAAGTTTTCAGGCACAACTTACATGTGGAACAGGAACTATCTTGTTTTTGAAAATGAGCAACTCTTGTTACCCATTCTGCACTTCTTTTCTGCATTGTTATGAAATCTGGGCCTTTACAAATGAGAAGATTGATACAGCTAGACCCGCAAACTGGATTTCCCCACGCTGAAGTCCATATTTACATCTCAACCAGAAGGGAAGACAACACCAAAGTGCACAGCAAAGGACATCTGGAAAACTGAAGGTTCTGCAGCCCAGAATGCTTCCTCCAGGTGCGGCTTTCTAGTCTGGATATCAGATTTCCACGTGGCATCTGGGCCAGCACAGATAAGTGCTCTATCATGTGTGATGTGTTGCAGACCACATGAGAAGTATTCTATAAGCTCACATCCTGTTTGTGAGGTCAGTGTAAGGCCATTTACGATTGTTAATTAAGGAGGGGGCAGGGCTTGAAGTAAATAAAAGAAATAAACCAATTCTCAAGCATAAAGGAAGTTGTCCTTCTAAAGACAGCACAAGAAAATAGGGTTTAAAAGTGCAAATCTACCTTTACACGAATCAATGCAACGCTGACCTCCCAGAGGAGCTGTAACTGGAACCTAGTTTCCTTAACAGATCTTTCCTAATGTGTTGTATTTTCTGTTGGCTTTGATTTGAAGTATTTTATGCCTTATTTGCAAAAATGCAGGTTTGAAAGTTTGGGTTTGGAGACTGGGTTAATTAGTCTAAGGTCACCCTGGTCACAGGAAGGCCCAGCCCTGTGCACGTCTAGGAGCAGAAAGGAGCAAGTGCAAAGACTCAGAGGTAGCAGAGGACTTGAATTCAATGGACTAGCTGCGGGGAGGTAAGCAGGAGCTGAGGTTGGAGGAGAGAGGATGGCAGGTGCTTTGGCTTTAGCTCTGGGTGGCGTGGGAGCCAGAGCAGAGTTTGAACGGGGCAGTGCTGTGCTGTGACTCCCACCTTAAAAGGATTCTTCTGGAGGCTGAGTGGGGAATAAGTCTTAGGCACAAGCTAGGAAGCAACAAGACCCTTAGGAGGGCTTCAAATAACCCAAGCAAGAGGGAATGGTGAAGGGGTGGTGGTGGCGGTGGCTGTGTGTATGAGGGCAGGGTAGCCAGAGTCTATATGTATTTTGAAGGTAGAGCCAAAAGTATTGGTTGAGGGGTTGCAGGCGGGCTGTGAAATGAGGAGTGGATAAGAACAGAGCAGAGTCTTCTATCCTGAGCACACTGTGAACGTGCCATTGCTAGGCAGAAGCCAGAAAACAGAGGAGGGTGGGCGCAGGCCACCCTGACACAGCCAGGCTAACAGGTCCATCAATGCGAACTTCAGGAGAAAGGGCCAAGCTTCCGATCCGATTTGGATAATCACCAGAAGACAGACGTACAGGTCTGTGACCCCTGACCCACAATCCTGAAAGCCAAAAAGCTCTAAGTCTGGGATATTTTTTAAAGTTTAGATTAAAATTCACCAGACCCAAATTAAGGGCATTCATCATCTATATTTATTCCATGTAATATAAATAATGACACATTTGTGAGATAGAAAAATTAGTTTGATCATGAAGGGGTGCCCTAGAAAGTACTGGGGAGTGCTATGTAATATACAAACTTTACACTATATTCATCTTCTAAAGTTAAAAAAAAAAAAGACTTTCTAAACAAATCTGCCCCTGCAGGTGTTAGGTAAGGGATGTGGGTCCCCAGTTTGAGCCACGAAACTTCAGGAGCGAGGACTGACTACAGCAGCCTGCCTACACAGAGAGATGAGGAGGACAAGACAGGTCTGCCCAGCTGTCCAGAAAGATGTGCATGCAGAGAGCCCTGACTCCTACTGTCCCAGTGGAGTCCGCTGTGACTTCGTCCTTCCTCCCTCCAAACTACCACCAAACACACACACTGCAGCACACACATACGGTTTCTAAAAGACTTAGCTTTTAATTTTGTTTTAGCATTCTCTGTGTCTTCAAGAGATGGCAAAAAAAAAAAACAAAACCCATCTCCCCAACACACACACACACACACACACACACACACAGTTGCTCTGAATCCAGCCCTAACACTGATGTCATGCACCACTGAACTACCCTCTGCTTTCTTTGCAAGGTGGGGTTTGTGTGGTGAGGAAAAATGTGCATAACAACTGCCGTGATGTTTGAAGTTGGCATAAAGACACTTCCTGTCTGTCTGCTGCCACTGTTCTAACATATTTGCATGTCCCATCCCCCACCGCTAACACCCAAACCCCCCAGTTCTCTCAGGTGGAAGTGAGGGGGCCTGTAGCAGGGCACTGCACGTCCCAGGTCCATTTCAGGAGAACCTGGAGCAAGGGGCTAGTGCTGGATGGCAGTTCCGGGGGCTCTCTTAGGCTGCAGGGCCACCAGGTTCTCACCAGTGTAGCTTCCTGGCTTACGACAGCCAGGACACAGAAAAGGGATAAGCGGGTTTAGAGCAGAGGCCAGACAAGGGAGGCCAAAACCTTTCCTGGAGAGTCAGATCATTGACCCATCAACCTCTAAGGAAGAAAAGAAAGAAGAGAAAGAAATATCTATCAGAATTTCCGGAACCTTTTCATTCATAAACAGATGAGCAACACTTAACAAATAAGAAAAACCACAAAGAGCAATGGGGGTGGTGATAACTACATACCAACTGGAAAATTGGTCATTTTCTGTGCTACTTCTGGTAAATTTGAAATTTTTGATAATAAACTGTAAAGAAAAGAAGAAAGAAGAGAAAGAGAAGGGAAAGCAGTGAAAGAGGGAGAAAATGGTCAACTTTAATATCCCAACTAGACTGGGATCCAAAGGTTAATCCTAGGTTTTCTCAAAGATGGCATTTGGGGAGTGGAGTCCTCCCCATCGGTCCAATCCAAGGCCCCATGGGGACCTGGTGAATAACCCCAGGCTACGGGTGTCCACCCTGGGCATCCACATGCCTCCTGAGGGGCCTCTCCAGGCCCTTTTCTTGGTCCCCTAGGCAGATATAGTTGGTGGGATTCTTTAAATACCTTATTCAGGCTTCACAACAAGTACTTTGAAGAAGGAGTTGATCTTATCCTTTTTTCCTTCATAAATATGTTTCCCTGACTCCAAGGGCTATGTGTTTACTTTGTATGATGGGGCAGGGGGCATTAATGGTATTAACTGTGTCAACAGCAGCACTATGTTGCTGAATCCGGCAAATGAACTTGACTCCATTTGATCACCTTAAGATGACCTGGCCACCATGGAACTGAGAAACTACCACCAGCCTATGCCTCACAAACAGCCTGGGATGCAGACTCAGCACCACACAGGACAGGGCCACCTCCGGGGTGTGAAATAAGCCTGCCAACCTCCCAGCAGTGCCAAGGGACAGCCATCCATCCATGAGCATGTCCTGCAAGGGCCGAGCTCAGTCCAGCCCAGCGAGCCAGACACCATGCCCTCACCCACCTGAGGACCTGTGACCCTCTGGGAGGGAGACAAAGGCACCCGACCAGAGCACACACATCTCAGATGCCTCTGTGACTGCCAGCAGCAGAGCTCCTCATGCCCTCAGAAGTGGAACCTGGAAAGAAAGAAAATGTAGCCGAAGGAATCACTATGGTGCCTGAAGCTCCCTGTCAAAGGCAGATAGCAGCTTCTGTCCTGGGAAGCCTGCAGGTAGCTGTTAAGCCGTGCACCTGGGGCTACCTGCCACCCCAGCCTACTCATGGCTTCCTTTCTGCCTCAGCTTCACTGCTGGGGCAGGGGGATTATCCCGAAGGTTAGCATACACCCTAGTACCCGAATAATCAACTACAAGAAAATCTACCACTACATCTCCTAGGAGTCAAGTTGCTCTCTGACTCTACTCATTAGCCTATCAGTGAATACAGATTTCCTAACTTAACAGGATCCAAAGGTTTCCATGTCCTGTCTGAGAATGTAAATTTAACAGTTCAGCCATTAGGTGTGCAATATTTCCCAACCAACTCCAGCTTCTATTTGTCCAGTAAGAACAGAAGGTCAAAGTGACCGCTGATACACCTGATACACCCAGGTGTGCGGCGTGAGGCACTGGGAAGGCTGTGGATGGCAAGACAAGGGCAAGTCTCTCCAACCTAAGCTCCCAGCCCTGGGAATCCAGCCCAGTGCTCAGAGCCCTAGCCAGTGCCCCTTCATTGCTCACCATGTCACCCAGGGCACAGTGCTGGGCAGCAACCAATAGCCTCTGTAGGTCTCTGGGCTCTTTGGGGAGAGGGTCCCATTGTTCTTAATCTCCTTGGGCCTAGCATGGTGCCCGGCCAATAGGGTGGAGGGAGAAAACTAAATAGATAACCCATAAATTGTGTTTTCTTTGGCCATTACATATCAATCACAGGCCCTTTAGTGGAAAATAAGGGTAATTATTAATTTGAGTTTGTACTTTGCGTGAGGGAATCATTACCAAAATAAAGTTAAGAGACAATCCTCCTTATGGAGAAAGAAGGTTAAGAGGCAAACACTCTTAACTAAGGCAGAAAAGAGAAGTCGGTCTTAAGGGAAAGATTTAGCTCCTGATTATACAACACATTGTGCGAGACACAGATTCACACCTCTTGCCCCACAACACTCCCAAATACGCCCCCATCACTACCCAAATTACCAAGTCATCTTAGCTAATGGGGTTGAAACTGCAGGCCTCACAACACAAATCTCTCTACTACCCAGAGTTATTCCAGGGCACCCAACCAGGCAAAAGGAAGAAAGCAACCATGCAGAGCTGGCCACAGCTGGCAATCATGTCACTTCATCGTCCAAAACCAGGCTCACCCACACAGAGCGCGAACCCCGCAGCAGGACTCGGGGCGCTCCAGAGGGCTGGCACCCCAGGCCCTGACTTTATCTGCTGGGGCTGCTGGGGGAAGGGTGCACAATACGAGCTACTTTCTAACTTTTCCCAAGAGCCTACAGCAGTTTTCTTCAGGGTTGGCTTAAATTTCATTCCTCGTAAACCAGCTGCTCTTCAAATGCCGCAGGACCCCCCCAAACTACAAAATGACTTTTCACCTTTCTGGAGGTGGCAGGAACAGTTAGCTTCCCTGACTGTGTGTGCCTTTCTACACACACAGATTTGATAAACACAATAACTAATATATGCTGACTTTACACAATAATTTCTGAAAAGATAAATACATAGAACTTGGAAAGAGAGAGCACTGAACAAATTCCGGAACATTCTACAACCTGTTCTTCCAGGCCCGCCGTTTGGGGCCGACTATGTGTCCTCCCACACCACGTCCTCATATCTAATCAGTCACTAAGCCCCCTCAAGTCTTCATTAATTGCACTGTCTCTTTTGTTTCCATTCCCACGCCTGGTGCCACCCCTCACAGCCCAGGGCCTGACAGTTCCTAGATCTCCCCTTACTCTTCTCAGCTCTAGTCCACCCAGCCTGTGGGAACCCAACAGAGACACCATCATGGGGCACCTTGTCCCCAGAATTTCTTCATAACCACCCACAAGAATGCACACTGCAAGTCCAGGGCCAGTCTGGCCAGCTTGGTGACTCAGCAAGACTCTGTTGTAAAATATAAAATAAAAAATAGCTGGAGATGTAGCTCAGTGTGAAGGCTCTGGATTTGATTCCCACTACCACACACACATACACACACACACACACACACACACACACACACACACACATACACCCCACAGGGTAACACTCAGTTTCTCAACATGGACGCCTACTTCCTCTGCTCTGTGCCTTCTGATCACCAATGTAAATGCTCAGTGCTCTAGCCAGGCTCACCTAGTCTCATCTAACCCAAGCACTCTCACCCACGCCAGTCTCCAAATCAGCCTTCAGCTGGGCTCCGAGTGTGTTCCTTTCCGGCAGGCACCCTGACTCTTCATGTCCTCCTGGTCTAGTATTCTCCATCTAAGCCATGCCTTTGCACTGGGCATCATCTACTTTATCAGGAACTCTCTTCTCACCCTATTACTGGTCCCCCAGGTAGGCTCCACAGGTAGCTCTGATTCATGGGCATCACCTACCCTGTGGTCCTCCAAGGCCTAGCAGAGTCCCTCACCTAAGAGCTGCCTTTCTTCCACTCCAGGCCATGATGCTCGGTGGCCTCCTTCACCATCATCATTATTTCAACTTCAAAGTGTTGCATGCTGAGTAAATCTAGACATAAATGCTTTGTAAATGCTGCACCTCCTTCCCATCAATCCACTCCCTGGGACAAAAGGCAGAGTGCCTATACCCCAGAAGATGAGCAGAGGATGCAGGAGACCTGTGGGGGTGAGTATCTCAGACTCTCCCTAGAAGTTTTAAACACAGTCTCCCCTATCCTCTACTCCCAGGGTGGCTTCCTGAAGCTTTGAAGTTCAGAGATGCTGACTCTGTGATCTCTTGAAGAAGATGATCCCTCACCACTCCTAGATAAGCTTTCTGGAGGTGAGGGAGCCCCCATTAGGCTTCAGCTTGTTGCCAGGGAAACAGCCAAAAGGGCGGGTTTCTTATCTTCCTTCTGCCACTATGGTCCATGTGACTCCAGGCTTCCACTGCCTCATCGGTGAACTTTTTTCGAAAGGTTTTTATTTTATTTTTTGTAGGAGGGAGGATGTCCTTGTTAAGTCATGAATTTTGCGTATTTCAAGCCATTGAAATTTTATTTTTATTGACACTTAAATTGTCTTTTTTGAAGTGGACTTTTTTTTTCCTTACAGTACTGGGACATGAACCCCAGGCCTTTATGCTGAGCTACATCCCCAGCCTTTCTTATTTTTTTATTTTGAGACAGGATCTCACTAAGTTGCATGTGACTCAAATTTCCCATCCTCCTGCCTCAACCACCCCGGGTGTCATCTGTGAACTCCCGCAGGGGCTGTGTAGAGAGATCTGCAACAATCATGCCCCAACCAGGATGCTCGGAGCCATCAACCAGTCAGCAAAAGAAGAGACAGAAGCTTTCATTTTGAAAAGCTTCCACAGCATTTGTGACCCAAATCAAAGGCCTGTTAACAGCTTCACTTCCAAATGAAGTAAAAACCTCCAAGTCTGAAACTCCTACTGCCACAAGTCACCTCTCTCGCTGCCATTTCACATCCTTCAAACCCAGTCACCATTGAAATTCCCAGCTCTCCCACCCCCTTATGCCTCGGCTATATTGCCCTCCTATGACACCAGGCCATTCTCTTTCCATCCATCCCAAGCATCCAGTTTGTTCTTCTCAAACTCTCCCCTCTAAAAAGTCCAGATAAACTCTATGTAAAGTTTCAGGCCCACCTCCGCCTGGGCTTGGCACCGCTCTCAATACTGCTGCCCACCTCAACCCTTCTACCTGGGCCCTAGAGCTTCTGCGACCCCGCCAAGAGCACACAGAACACTGCTGAGCTCTTAAAAAGTGCTCAGTAAACATATATTTGCCGAATTACGTAACACTGAGGAAAACCAAAGCACCATGAGGTTTCCACTGCATTTAGCTGGAGACTTTGCTAAAGAGTCAGTTCTTCAGTCAGCCTGTTTACAATGTACTCCTTCGTTTGCTGCTCGGCTCATCTCAGCCCCATGAAAGCACTCCATCCAGCATCCCCGTGCATTCCCCAGACTAGGGGCACTTCTAGCCCCCATTAAACTATTACTTTACAAAGAAACAGCCCCCCAGCTCCATTATGCAGGCAGGGGGCTGTGCGGGGACACGGCCCAAACCCATCTTGATGCAATTATTTCCTTGTGTTGTTTCTTCCCTGTAGTCTCACCATTGTTCTTCATTTATCCAGAGAGCTAGTCTAAAGCTTTACAGGAAAAATGAATTATGACTTGCTGTACATTCCACACCTCCCAGTGTACCACCACGGGTTTCAAAGCTTTATTCAGTGGCTCCCAAGACTCTGAGTCAAACTATTTCACAAACCAGCTTGCGATGGAGTGTCATCCAGATCCTGCCTCGGTCCTTCAGTCTCCCCCAGGTCTCATCTGTTCTGTGTGCATGCTGTATTCCTATTACCTGGCCTCTTGTCTCAAGCCCAGGGACACAAAACCCGCATGCTATCCACCAGCCAGCTCAGCAGAGAGGATGAGATGCTGGAGGAAGAGAACCATCCCCAAAACCACAGGCTTGGAGGAACAGATCAGCCACTCAGCTCTGTGGAGAAGCCAGTTAAGGACAATGTGTCCTCTTGGATCCATGCATTAGACCCTGACTCATAAGGGTGGTGACTTCCCTGACAGCGAGAAAGGGAGGGCAGCATTCTGAGCCAGGTGAGAGCTCAGGCCACAAGAAAAAGGCCAAACATGGGGTAGAAAGCAGGGATTTAAAAGCCAGACTCATTAGGCTGAAGCCCCACTTAGCTTCCAGGTGACGCTGAGCAAGTCCATTACTCATTTCATGCCTCGTTCTCAATCTGCAACAGTGCTTCCTTCCTAGGGTAACTGTGAGGGTCTGATCAGGGTCCTATTTATAGGAAAATGCATAGAAACCATGCACACAGAGCAGACATTCACCAGCATCATCCTGGTTATTATGATTACCCGCTCCCTTCCCTTTGCTTTGTGTAGGCAGGAAAGCAAATTCCTTTCTCAATACAGAACTTCCTGAAATCCTTTTTCCTTTCTAGTACCTGCAACACTTCAAATACCCAGTGTCCATTTGTCCATTCAAGCCGTCACACCATACTGACCTTACTTCTTCGCTGTCTTTTTCAGTAAACACCCTAGTTTCTTACAAGCTACTGGATCCACTTGGTGGCCAAGTCAAGAATGTTTACACAGGTTTTTATCATTAGGCATGTTTTGGAAACATGCGGTAAGTGCTGAGGCAGGGCAAAGGAGAAAACAATGCATTAAAAAGATCAAAAACAGGTCTCCACCTCCTCATATTAAAAGTCGCAATGGTCATTCTCCTCTGAAGCCAGAGACGTGTTGAAACCTTTTCTGAATTCAAACTGTCAGCTTCGAATGCTGACCTGGGAGGCAGATAAGGCAGATGGGAAAATGGAGGATGAAAGAAGGGTGGGAGGGCTGAATACCAAGTGTCAAGTAACCCTCTGGATGTTCTTGCTTAATAACACACTTTTTGAGAGTCTTGCCCACCAGAGTCCTGTCCTTCCTCAGCTAACATCTGCTATGATAACTGCGACCCAGGGCCATTTATTCTTTCTTTACTAAGACTTCTGGTGAGGTATCAGTCTCATAAATGTTATCCCTGTGGCTCAGATGAATGTCAACTTTCAAATCCTGGAGTGTGTGGGGGTAGCCAGTCCACCCATCTTCTAAAGCCAAAAAGACAGAAATCTACAAAGCCACAAGATCGATTGGTGCTTATGGCTTCAATCCCAAATATTTGGAATGAACATTTTGATGTAGCAAAAACATGTCCTATGAATGGCAAAAAATAAAAACAGAACCTACATTTCTATGTGACAGATGATAAAGGTTACCCTGCAGACCAACCAATTATATAAAATGATTACGAAACTCTTATTACACCGGAAGAAGGTCACAGAATCATTCAGTGTGCCACCTTCTCTTCTAAAGATGCAATTGTCTTGAATCTGCCCCATTTCAGGGCAAGGAGAAGTGGGAAGACCGAGTCTGGTCTCACCGCTCCCACAGCTGGATGAAACCCGCCTCCCAGACCCCCATGGGCAGGTAACATGCCGCCCTGAGCCCTCTCGCTTTGGAAGGCAGGTGCAGAGAGCACCAGGCTTGCCTTAAAAGGCAGAACTACATTCTCAGCTTCTCCTTGTTTACAAGATGACCCGGTGTTAGCAGAGTTTAAGGGTTGTTTGAGAGTTCCAAAAGAATTTGAAAGTTGGCACTCGGAAAACTCTAAAGCCCTATTACACACGAACTGCAAAGCCCAGTCCGAGGTGAGCTACTGGTATTATGAGAAGTATGGGGTTGTGGCTGGTGGTGCAGAGGGGTGTGGTAAAGAAGTCCCTCCTGGGCGTGGGGATATGTCCATACCCAACACATAAACACACAAAAGCACTCTCTGCACTTTCTATCGTTCGAGTCATTTTTCACTAAGCAGTGTTTGTCCCACGTTCTGTGCCGTGTGGACTTGCAGAACAACTGCTACGATGGGACTTCACAGAGCTAACTGCAGACACTTCTAACCACTGAATTCTCGCAACTTCTGTTTTAAAGTGCTCCACCTCTAGAAAGAGCTAAGCCTGGTCCCTGTTCATACCTAGGGCCACCTCACTCTCCACCCATCAGGGAAAGGGAGGCTTGATGGGAGAATCTCATAGGGAAGAAGGGCAACTGGACAGCAAGGAAGGGGCAGTGTGACTGACATGTGGCCTTGGGACCAGGCCAGGGCTCAGGAGAGAAAGCAGAAAGGAAAAGCAGGAGTGCTTCAAAGACGAAGACCCAGCACTTTTATAATTACAATAAAACTATGGCAGGAATCTAAGATAAGGAAAGAAAGTTTGAAACAAAACAAAATGAACAAAAGCCAGGAGTTTTGCAAGAAATTTGGAGTCCCGCCAGCACTGGATTGCTTCTGTCTCCCTAGCTGACACCAAAAGGCACACCAAAAGCACACCTCTGACTTTAGGGACCATGAGGTGCCCAGTGGCTCTCCACACACCCGGATACCTAGAGAAAGGTCACATTACCTCATCCCCAAGAAAAGCATTCACTTTCCAGGCCCACAGCATCAAGACCCCAAAACTTTAAACCTCACTACAGTCCAGGAATAGTGAACAAGCACCACTCTGGCTGGTCATTTTGGATAATTATCCTTCCACATCACGGTTGGTTTAGGGATCAGAAAACAGGTAAATGGCGCCCCTAAAGCCAAATCCTGAAATCACTCACTCACTGGGAAAGGCCACGCCTCAGGCTTCTGTACTAAGCAGTGCCAGGCAGGCCACAGTAATAGTAGGAATTTTAATATAGAATGACAATAAACAAACAGATGAGTAACTACACACATAAGTAAAGACACATCTTTCCAGTACTGCTCACAGACAAAGAGCAAAAGTTTAAGAAGAGACACTGGAGATGAGTCTAGCTTTAACTGTCAAGTACAAAAAGGCACCACGGACACTTTCAGCATCTCATTTGAACTTTATGGCATTCACAGCTACGTACAATGAGAGTGCTGACCTGAGATTGGCGGGATAGATCCTACTGCTTCCATTTTTCAGATGAGAAATTAAGATTTGAGGATGATGTGCCCAAAGACCACATAACGGGAAAGTGCGAGGAGAGGCAGAACTAGAACCTTCTGGTTTTCAATAGTGCAAGATATTAGCGCAGTGATTTTGTACTCGAAGCTCCATGTCACTACTCAATAACAGCCCTAGTTTTTTCTTAAAATAAGATGTATAAAATAGTACACTTACTGGGATGCTCTATCAATTAAGCAGTCTCTCTTCAGGGTGGCAACTCTGGCTGGAAACATCTGGTTGTTATCATTACCGAGGTTGTCTCCCCCTAGAGTCAGCCGGGTCAGGAAGTGCTGCCTGGGCACTTTCAGGGAGTGTGCTTTTATTGAGCTCTAACAGAGGGGACCAAGGAAGAAAAGGACTGAGTATAACTTGGAGTCAGAACACTAAGACAAGACAAGCAAATGGAAAGCAAGAACAGGAGACTGTAGGCCAGGATCAAAGGGGAGAATGGAAGGGCTGGGGCAGTCTGAGAAGACACACCTGAGCCCACCAAGAGCTGGAGCCAGGGTCTGCCTGGCATGGTCAAAGCACAAAGTACACACCGCTTTCTTTTGGCTCTAGAGCCAACAATCTGCCAAATGGATTCCTTGATAAACGTGCTATAAAAAGAAAAATCACATTCTTGATCCTGAACCACCAAAGAGAGACCAAAGGGAGGAGGGTATCAAATTTCCTGCACAATCCTCTTAGGAGATTAGCGCCTTCTTAAATGGTAATGAAGCTCTGGCCAGGGGCCCAAATTAGACCAGAGAGTAATTCTCCTCCGAGGAGGCCGCCTGCTTATAGGAAACACAGTGGGTACAGGAACCTCTGATCTGTTCTACACCAGAGCAGCTGGGCCCACCTCAACCCAAAGCATGGGGCTGTGGAGCCAAAATGATTTAGAGACATCCCATTGCCACTGCCTCCAAGCCCGGGATGTGGGATGCAGTCCCAAGATGCTTTCCTGGGTCTCTTCTCATGAGAATCCATCAGGACAACTGCAGACTGTGGCCAGTGTGCAACGCAAGGCTCCCCTCCTTCCTCCCCCTAGACAGGAGAAAGGGCTCTGCAAGGCATCAGCGGGGTCAGGACATCTCAGCAACCGCACTGCACCTAAGAGTCTTGGCTCCTACACCACCTCCCGAATATGACCGAGGTCTGAAAGCATCAGGATGCCTGGCCCACAGCCGCAAGCAGCACACCCCAGAGGAGAACTGGGGCTTCTCATTTCCTTCCAAACTGGTGGCGATCTGAGATTATCCATCTCTCCGCTTCCACATACAACTACATATTTCGTCCATGAGTTTTCTTTGCCTTCCCTGTTTTCAGCACAAAAGATTCCTAAAATCTCCTGGAGGAGGCGTGAACTCAGCCCCCAGCAGTGGTGCCAGGAATGAAAGCAAAGATCCCGGACGGAGGTGGGCTCTGGCCTCCTGTTCCATGCAGCAAGTACCTCTGAGCACTGTACGGTGAGAATCCGGGGCACTCCAAGACTCAAGTCTGTGGGCCTCTGGGAAAACAGCTCTACATTATTCTCAGTGAGGGAAATCTGATCAAATTCTCCTAGTTGCCATTCCTAGTCTCTAGCTCCAGCTCCAAGAGTCTTCTCAACCTGCCACCAAAGTCATACTGGGGTCCTGGTTGAATCAAGACTTATCATGATGGCTGGGTGTGGTTACCCTCTACATCGCTCTAACTTGACACCCACCTCCCCAAAGCACCCAGCCTCTCCCACCCGGGACCTTGTCTGATTATCCTCCCTGCTTGCTACCCCGAAAAAGGTTCATTTCTATGATTCGTGTTGGACATATACCTACTGCACTCTTGAAGGGATTTCACCAATAATATTCAGCCAGTCTCCACTGTTTGTAAGCTGAGAAACAGTGCAGACATTCTGGAATGTGCTCCCCGGGTGGTAGGGGTACTTTATCTCAGTGACTCCTGAAAAATGCCTCCTAAATTGTTTCCATTCTGCAGAGAACTCGGCACAGGCCACGATGCAGGCCCTCCTCTGCCTGTGTCCTTCCCCCTGGCTGTCAAACATGGCCTCCAGGGCTATGTGCTAGGCTTAGCTTGGCCTGAGTCTCTGCGTGACCTCTCTGTCCCTCCCTGGACCTTTGTTTTGTTTTCTCCTTTATGAAAAGGGAGGGCTGGTTTCTTCTGGGGCTCCGCCAACTCTAAACTCCCACCTCCCAAACCGTGTCTAGCAGAGCTGGGCACACCCTGGAAGATGAGGGGAAAATATAAACCGGGCCTCCTTCTCTCCTGTCTCCTCTCTGCTCAGGAACACACTGTTTCATCAGCACCTGCCTCTGCATCTGCTTTGCAGCAGAGTCACCACAGAGACGCCATCTGCACCCAGCCATTAACCCCAGCATGCCCTTTCCTGCTGATGCAGTCAGCAAGTCCCTTTGAGGCCCCTTTTAGAGAGATGAGCTGGGCCCGCAGAGTGAAGCCAACAAGCCCACCCGGGCCCTGGAAGGAGGCGACTGTGTCCCTGAACCCAGCGTGGTAAGTGCTTCGGAAGGTGGTAATGAGTGCACTGGATGAGATAATGCAGAATTCCCTGAAGTTCTGCATCCTGGAAATTGATGCCAAATATTTATTAACTCATCCCAAACATTGCTCAACCGTAGGCTGCCAGTGGGACCATGAAACCCTAGAAGTGGAATTTTCAATAGCCATTTTCTTCCAATTTCTGTCTTTTTGTGCTTCATTGTACTAAAACTAAAAACCTCTCCTTAAGGTACTTGTTAACCTGTCAGAGCTTAGTAACTCACTATCATTTCTGCTAGTATGTACTGTTTCACCCGAGTCTTAGCACCACTAAATTACAAGTTATACAAGAGCAGAGGAAAATGCTATTAAAAATTCTACCTCTATTTTTTTGCTTTTTAAATTATTTATATAAAAGATAGAAGATGGGAAACAGGGTGGTAGGTGTTGTAGAGATGGGAAGGGAATCTGAGGATGGGGGAAATGGGAGGGGAGGGAGTGGAAGTGAAACGATTAAGATGGGGTACCTATGCATACCGACTCCCCAAGATGAATGTAATTATTATTTATCGAAAACATATACTAGGGGCTGGGGATTTAGCTCAGTGATTAGAGAGTGCTTGCCTTGCAAGCACAAGGGCCCGAGTTCGATCCCCGGCACCACAAAAAAAAAAAAAAAAAAAAAGAAAGAATAAAAATGAAATGATAAACTTTAAAAAAATGAATTGTACCTCTACTGCTACTACTACAACTACCAGCACCTCACGGGGCTCCGGTTCCCACACTGGGTGATTTAAAAGTCAGTTGTACATTTAACCAACACAGTGTGCTGAACTAGGCATCTTGACATTATTACTATCACTTCACAACATTCACTATGTGCCAAGAGTTGGGGGGAGGAGTGTTTCACATCTATTAGCTTATTTAATCCTCACAACAATGAGGGGGCTACTAATACTACAGAGGAAGACACGGAAGACAAAGGGGCTCAGTCAGCTGCCTGAGTTGGGAGCAGCAGTTAGGCGCTGGGGCTTCTCGCTCCCACGTCTTCATGAGCGGTCTGCTATGCAGGGCTTAATGCACACCGAGCCCCGGCAGGCCTGGCGGCTAACATGTCAACAGCTCCCCGTCAGCCTTCCGGCTCCAAACTGCCTTTCTGGTGCCCAGGGCAGAATCTCCTGTGTGAGGTCTGTAGTGTCTTTCTCAGTGAGAGTAAGAGTGAGGGTAAGAGTGAGAACAATTATGTATTTGAATAATGCTTTACGTTTTTCACAAGCAGGGACACATTACTGTCCCATTACCCCCAAAACACAAAACCCCAGCTGCTGAACTCTTAGGTCTGTCTTCTTCCCTGTGCAAGAAAAGGTGACTACAAATAGGGCCAAGAGAATTCTCCTATGGTGAACCTGTTGACAAGAACAAATGAATGAGTAAATAAACAAATGGGGGTAAGTGTGCAGAGGTGTAAATATACCTGTAATAGCTACTATAACTATTAATTTTTATTTAATGTTTTTAAATATTATTAAGATTTAAAAATAATACTAAATCCAAGTAGTCTGCAGGTCAGGAACCACAGAAGGACCTGCAGTGAATGCCAACTTCTACATGTTCTGATCTATGATTCCACATTTTTCTGCAAGTCCCATTTCTTCCTGTAATTGGGCAACTTATAACAATTTAGAAATCCCACCTCCTCCCCAGCCCTGATTCTCCTTACAGTCATATGTAGATGGTGACATTTATTTCATCTTATTAACAACAGATAATAGCAGAACATTGGGTTGGGGATTTAGCTCAGTGGTTAGAGTGCTTGCCTAGCAAGCCCAAAGCCCTGAGTTCGATCCCCAGCACCAAAAGAAGAAAAAAAAAAATTCCTGAACATGGCACCAATTCAAAAAGAACCAAAACAATTATAATGTAAAGTCAGCCTATCGGTTCCTTTGTTTTTGTCTTTCAGCAAGAATCTACGTACTCACAAGTATATTCATATTATTTTCTCCCAGTCAGACCACAGCCTGCTATGTACACTTTTCTGCCAGTGCTTTATCAGGGCATGTAGTACATTAGCCACTACCTCTTGTTAAGGGCTACAGTGTATTCTGCCACATGGATATACCACAGTCATCCCATGGGCCTTAGTTGCCTCTCATTAAGGAAAGACCACAGCTGATGTCTGAGGCTGCCCTAGTTCTGTGCTCCCTTCTCCCGCACAACAGAATGTCTACAGGCCACGTTTCCCAACCTCCCTGGTCACCAGAGCTAGCCACTGGGCTAAATTCTGGCCGTAGAATAGAAGCAAATATGCATACGTGGCAATCTCCTGGAACTTTCCTTAGAAGCAAGCAGATATGGTCCTTTATGCCTTCAATTTCATTTGTCAGAAAAAAAGTGAGATTCTGAAATGTACAAAAATGATGGTCACCCAGAACACACATTTGTGTTATTTTGCTTGCTCTCTTTGGGCTGATTTACAACTCTGTAGGAGAAAGAACAGAATTAATCATGCACATGTGCTTTAGCCTACAAATGCAAATTTCCTCCGGTGGCGACGAAGCCAATATTGCAGGGGACACTGATCAGGTTTGCATCTACTTAGAGTTTCATTTCAGCATTCCTGATGGCCTGTATGTATGTTCTGTTCTTTGAACCAGCTGTAACATCTTACTGGTTCCCTCATTCATTAATGAGTTGAATAAAATCTTTGCTATGTGTTTATGTAGTTAGACAGTCGTGACGATACCTTTTTTATAAAAGAATATATCCTTTATTAATCCTTTTCTCCATCCCATTCCTGGGGCGAGGAAGCCCCCGTGTCAGACAGTAAAACAGAGGACCCCTCCCCTCAGTGACAAGCCCGAGGCCCCGTGACCTTACCCATGCCCTCCTCTGGCTCCTACCCAGAAATTTAATGTGTGAGAAAAATGTTTATCTTCTTCAAGCCGTTATTATTCGGGGTTTTCTGTTACAGTCAGACCTAGCAATGAAATGACTTCTGGAGAAATTGTTACTAATAGACTCCAGTGATTTCATCTGTGCGCAGCTGCAAACCCTGCTTCATGCCGTTCTTGGCAGACATCGTTAATCAGTCACGGTGCTTTCTTCCCCCAGAGCCCTTACTCAGAAAGCTTCTCAAGGTCACATTCTAGGTGGCCATTAGTATCAAAAAGAATTATGAATGACATTTAATTACGATTCCTGCTACAGGATAACAAATCAGGACATGTTTCTCGGCTGTCCAGGTTCTAACACAAACTTATTGATTTATACTCTTCTTACTCCGAGAGGATTTAGGGCAGCCACTTATTGGGCCTGTAGAGTTTGAGGACTAGGAGGTGTCTGTCCCTCCCATCGGTGCAGAGCCCACCTACTCTGCAGCCCTTCCCTTCACTCGGGGTCCTCAGCTTCTTGCCCACAGACACCACAGAGGGACCACATCACCAGGGTGCACGAAGACTATCGGGTGCTAGACTCTGGGCAGACTGGGGCAAATGCAGTACTAACTTAAGAAGACTGGCCTGGCAGTGGAGACAGGCAGGCCACATGAAGAAAGCCCCAAACTACTGTCCACCCCATGCCGGGGTGGACAAAGGAAGGAATCAGAGGACCCAGGGTCTCCTCCAGCTCTCTTCCTAATTAGCAGTGTGACTAAGCACAAAGCACTTCCCCTCAGGTGGCCCAGCGGAGATGAGGCTAGATGATTCCCAGCCCTAAAATTATACTTCTTTTCCCCTAGAACAAAACAGTCTGGGCAGTCTTGACAACACCCTCAGCTGGGCAGGCCAGGTGCAGAGGCCACCTTCTCACCCACCTCCACTCCCACACCGTGGTGGCTCTGATCGTGGCAGCTTCCTGGGAAATAGCCGGGGAGCAGAGGGAAGGGCTGGCCACATGGATGAGCTGGGTCCTCCAGACGGTATGCAAACAGGAAGCCAGGAGGGGTGATAATTGTTTAATCGGCTCTCCAGCAGCACCTGTGGAGTTTCCGCTAATGATGTGAAAAGCCTTCCTCTAGGGAATAACACTTTCTTATGGTTGTTAGTGTTGATCGTGATGTGCCCTCAGAGATGACAGGAACAGTATTCCCCCAGCAATTTCCTACCGTTCTTTTTCTCTAACCTTCACGCTAACAAATGTCAATAAATGCAAAGGTAGGTTTTGTGCGCCTGCCATGTGCCCTTCACTGGTGCACGTGCTGGCGAAAGACACATTGGATGTTCAAGGGAAAAGGGGATCAGAGGTCCCTCTCCGCTGACCAAGCACTTACCACTGTAGCTGTGAGTACAAGCCCGGTTCATCGGACATAAAGAGGCAGTGAGGGGATCAGATGGCAAGACAATCAGGGAGGAGCGATCACTCTGGGCAGGCCTGACCAGGACTGTCAGGGGGCTGGGATCCAAAGGCAACCCGAGAGGAAGTGTAGGCTTCCACGAATGATCCTGCTGCAGCTGTGGGGTGAGGGCGGAAATGCCCCCTGAGTTTTCAAAAGGAGGACAGGGCGGGCTGGAGCAGCGAACGTGTGCCAAGCAGCAGAGGGACAGAGAGGAGACAGGGAGGTGCGGCTGAGCCTCTCTAACTTGAACTTGCAGCAGATTACCTGCAGGGCCTACTGTCAGCCCTGGAGTTTGTGATGGAGGACGTCTGAGGTGGAAATCTCAGGACTTACACGTCTAGCAAGTTCCCAGGGGACAGTGCTACTGAGGCCCGGTCGGACGGCAGAGGGTCAGGAGTTCTGCATCGCCAAGAGCTCTGCGAGGTCTTTCCTCAAGGAGATGGAGACAGGCCTGGAAGTGGCATCTGTTTAATTTGCACCTGCTCTTTTCCACTTCAGCAGATGGCTTTTCTGTCCCCTTCACTGTGTTCTGTATCTAAGTAGAGGTGATTAGCAGACATCAGCCTTTACCTACAGAATCCATTCACACTCCCACTTCTCATGTCTCTGTGAAACACACTAAAAATCACAGAAATTAGCAGGCATGATTCTGGGCCATTGGCAAAGACCAGAAAACACTGTTTGCCAACGATGTCATCTTCTCTGAATGACCACGAAGAGTCCACTGCAGGCCATTCTGCTGCGAGTGCCTGCTATGCTCTAGACGCCGTGCTTCTCAATTTGTGTACATCTTTATAACCATGTTGCTAGGGAGGGGTTATCATCCCCATTTTACAGATGACAAAACTGAGGCAGAGAAATGAAGTGAAGCAGCTTGATCAAGATTGCATTTCTAATAAAAGGCATGGCCAGTATTCAAAATCAAGGTCACCCACTGCCCAGCTCGTGCCAGCACCACACACTTGATGTGTCTTGTCATGCTCTGTCTCTCCAGATCTGCAGAAAGCTCTTGGAAGCTGCTTCATAGCAGAGCAGTCAGCATCACTGAGGGCCACCGACATTGGTTCCCTAGGCAGCGTCTTCAGGGGCTTAACCGCAAAGCAAGTCTCACAAGGGCTGTGAGCAGCAAGCGCCAACCCCACCTCCACAGGCTCCTGGGATCTCAGCACCATCCCATCCCCCCATTGTCCCTGACACACCACAGTCCCTCCTGCTCCCTCGCCTCCTTACTCACTCTCAAGTCCTTCCTCCTCTGCCCTCAATCTGAAGATAACTGAGGGGAAAGATTCTAGTGATCGAAGTGAAATAAGCCAGCCACAAAAGACAAACACTGTGCAGCTGCACTTACTCAAGGTACTTTAGAGCAATCACATTCCTAGACAATTCTTAGAGACAGAAAATAGAAGGATGGTTGCCAGGAGGTGGGGGCGGGGGCTTGGAGGGTGGCTGCTTAATGATATGGAGTTCCAGTTTTGTGAATTGAAGGGTTTTGTGGATGGATGGTGGTGATGGTAGCAGAGCAATGTGAATGTACTTAATGCCACTAAATACGCACTTAAAAACGGGTAAGATGCTAAATTTTACATTACATGGATTTTACCACAAGTTTTCAATTTAATTAATGAACGAATGGATCCAGCGAAAGAAGAGAAGGAGCTATCGCTCTGTTCTGGGCAGTCTGTGCCTCCTGTGTCCAGGGCGCACTGAGGCACAGCAGAAAGCGAAGATTTGAGTGAGCTGAGGTGGGAGAGACAGGGCTGAGCTGAGTGAGAGCCCGCCTCTGAAGCTCAGTGTAAACCTGCCTGCCACTGCTGAGGCTCATAGGCCATCTCACGTCCACGGGCTCATGTGGCCGATGTACCAGCCGGAGTCCCAGAGACAAACTCCTGTAATCTGCTTTCTCCAGCATGCATATGAGGATTAAGAACTTGACCCTAGAAGATGGCGATGTGGACCCAGGCCTTGCCTTCTCTTATCTCCCAGGCAGCTGAACATCTGCATCCCAGGCCCTGGCCCTGGTCCTGAACACAATTCAGCAAGCACCTGCTGACCTAGACAGTGGAGAGCTCCAAGGCATGGACATGAGTCACATGTAATCCCAGCACTCTGGGAGGCTGAGGCAGGAGGATCACAAGTGAGAGCTCAGCCTGGGCAAATCAGCAACCTACTCCTGTCCTTCCCAAGTCACAGCCCAGGGAAGAGGACAAGTAAAGAGCGGACAAATGCAAATAATACCACAGTGCACTTTGTGAGTGGGCAAGGACACCCAGAAAGGACACAACCTGGCCAAAGGGCAAGCTGGCCTCTGATGGTGTGACTGTCTCTCACTGGGCTCTAAAGTGCCCAAGAGGTCTTTGTAACGGTGATGAGCAGAAAAACGCACTGCCAGACTGGCTTCAATCCAAACTTGAGACCCTCGGCAAGTAACTCACCCCCTCCGTGTCTGTTTTCTGTCTGTAAACGAGGGATCGTAATGACAGTGTCTAACTCATAGGATTACTACAAAGATTAGATAAATTAGTGCTCGGCATACTATCTGAAAAGGAGAATGAAATATGTATGGCTCAGTTTTTCTAATATTTGAGACTCTGATTTATTTTTCTGTTTTCTTCTCCTTTGCTTCCATAGATCCTGCCTCATTCTAGAAAGTCATTTCTTTCTGTATAAAACAGAGCATAGAGTACTAGACCATGGTACCTTGGTTCACAAATGCTTTCATTTGCCAACGGTTTGGTTCGAAAACAGACGTATTTGGCAAAATTTTGTTTTCGTTTGCAAACTCTGCATCAGGTAATGAATACAACCGTGGCCACCTTTCCTGAATGAATGTGAACATACCCATCTTTTCAAGAATCACAGAACAAATTAAGGTCATGGACCAAGGTACCACTGTAAATGCTCAAAAAAAGTAGAAGGTTAATAAGCTTAATTGAAGAGTCTTTAAAAGGCTTAAAACAAACAAATTCCTCTTCCAAAGAAACAAACAAGTAGAGAAACCCTTTGAAACTGTCCAGTTTGGTTCCCGTTTGGCCTTTCTGTGCTAATCTGCCCTCATCTCTGACTTCCCACATCCGGATATCAACACGGTCAAGTCTACTGCCAGAGACCCGAGTCCCTCAGTCGCCACATACTTTAGGTTTTAGAGAGCAAAAATAGTGAGCTCTCCTCTCAGGTGGAGAGCTGAATTACTCTCTGCATAGAACCACGTTCCTACCTCATGAAGTCATCTCCACAACGAGTAACAACTCCGAAACCCAAGCAGCAGCATACTCTGTGGAACAGCTGCGGAGGTCCCCAGAGCTTGGTCCCTTTGCTGCCCATGCCCTCCAACAACACCATGTAGGGGGAGTGGTTCCAGATCAGGGCAAGGTTCTCTTGATTTGCCTGGCCCAATGCAGGCCAGGAGCTCTCACTGGAAGGCCACTAGAATAACCTGCAGCCACCTCCACAGGGCATGCCCAGGCCCTCTCCCCAGAGTTCAGGGCAACGGTTCTGGCACTGGCATTTTTTAAAGGTCCTTGAGATGATGCTGATGCTAAATCAGTGTTGAGCCTACTCCATTATTTCCCCAAACGGCTCTTGGCCTTGGTGACACAGCAGTAAGTGGCCCCACTGGCCAGAGCACCTGCATCCTGCACTCCCGGAGCCGTGCACTGAGCACTCGTGGCAGGCACAGTGCTGGTCTGGGTGTTACAGGTGTGGTGACACGGATGCTGCAGCCACACAGAGTCTGGGCAACCCGGGATACCCATCCATGAGGGAGAAACACGTTCCTGTAAGACGGCGACTCTGAGGTTTGGCTCCAAAATGCAGCTGAAAGTCCCTCTCCCACACAGTGTAAGGATGAGGACGTGGGAATCCTAACTTCTAGCTTTGACCATAAACAACATCCTCTCTATAGAATCTGCAAGTTTAGACAGATTGTTTTACGGGACCCTCCCCATAAAGTAAAATACATTTTATAAAATTAAATTTATAGTGTATATAGTACTTTGTGGAGAAGCAATCTGTTACTAAAACACTATAAAAACAATTTACTAAACATTTATTCCATTGACCTAAATAGAGCATTACCCACAGTGAGTGAGCCAGCACTCATTACTGCTAAGGGAGGCAAAAGTCCAAATTCCAGCCATCAATAAATATTATAGGCCAACAGAGCTGGGGACCAGAGCAGGATTAAATTTAAAAGCTTGCCCGTGACCACTCTCTTAGGTCAACTGTGCTGAGCAGGGATTCTAGAAAACCCTCCCCACCATCTCTGACAGTGCCAGAGGCAAAAGCAGTCGCAAGCTGTCTTCCCATGATGACCCACACCCAAAAGGGGCCGAGACTGTCCGCATGGCAAAATCCCAGCAGGAAATGAACAGTGGAAACTTGACTGTGTTCAGGGAGAAGACCAGCTCCTATAATGCCAAACAGGCCCCAAAGCACTTATCCAACATTCTTATCCCAGGATTTAATTTCAACGAATTACTCTGCAGTGCAAAATAGTCCCAGCCAAATGACCAGACGATCTTGTACAATTCGAACACCTGGGTATGGACCAAATCTTATTCTCTTGTGTCTAAACACTCTCTTTTTCCTTCAGGGCTCATGCTGTTTATTAATATTAATTCTCATCCCTAAGACAATTTAAACTTTGAATGTGTCTTGTAAATTGCGTTGCAAATATTATTTGCGAATCAAGCACTACCTTTCAAGCTATGTTTTGCTGTGCTTAAAAAATATGCGTCTATGCCCGCAAGCTGCATCTTGTAATATCTTTCACACAGTTAGCCAACTGGTCCCCATCTATGTTGCTCACCACTGACGTGACACTTAACAGTGCTCAGTAAGCAGGAGATGAGGACAGCAGTGTCGTATCATATCCAGATGTGAGCTGTGTTCTCCAGTTAATGACTTAAAAAAGCTGTGTAGTAGTCAAGATTATCCTAGGAAATCAAAACTCCTGCATATAGTACAGCATATGTATTGTGTGTGTTCTTACTTAGTCTATGTCCAGTGATAATTTGCACAGAATTCTGAGAACCACTGGACTGGATTCCTGTGGAGAGAACAAAGGAGACCATATGCGTTCTGCTTTCAGAGAACCGTCAAATCTCCGGCTAAGCAGGGGCTGAGTGGCATGTTCTAAAATAATCCTACTTTCCTGGAGGGTTTGCTCCATTTTTTTTTTTTTTAGGATTGCACCTTAATATATTTTAATTTGTTTGTTGTTGTGAAGAAGCGAGCAGAAGACAGAGTCTCACCTCCAGTGGGAGGTTGGCTGTCAAAGCCCTTGCAAGAGTCTACTCTGTGAAGATTTTCAAAACGTACTCACATTAATTACAGTGGTTCATCCAATCAAAGACCCCATCCACTGTAGGATGGGCCTTTATTTTATGTATTATTAGGAGAGTAAAAATGCTGCCAACTAAAGTATAACAGGCTGCCTCTGTAAGACATTTCTGGAATTTATAGATGTTAAAGGTGACAAAATCACTTCGACTTGATAAAATGCTGTATTGCTTTTAACCTCAGCCCAGGCGGCAGATATAATTATCCCTATTTTTCATAAAAAGGAAAGGAGAAGTGTGAGATTGGCCACAAAGACAGCAAGGCTGGGCCTCTGGGTTTCTGGACAAGCTCTGGGCACTGCACTCAGACCCAACAGCCTCCCTTAGCTAGGCCACCTGCCCACAGTGACAATTGGAGACACTAGGAAGGACATCTGTCTTTCCTGGGACTTTGCTTCTGTGTCCACAAAACCTCCCATTCTGGCTGTGTCCTCCAGGCCAGCACAACGTCCTCTCTACCCAGCTCCCAAATGCACCCTCGTCTTCCCTGCAGGCACCTTGTCCATCGCCCCCTGCCTGCCATCTTGATCTTCACCCGGTGAGACCTGGGAAGTGCTCTCCACTCTCCTCCTCCCTCCCTCAACTGGACCATCACCGAAGTTCTGCCTGGATTCCAGAGCAGCCATCTAACTGCATCCCTCCTCCTCTGCCCTTTTCCTTTTCCGGTTCATCCCTGAGAAGTGCATTCTTTAATCCAATCTCTCGTAAGGAACTGAAAATGGGATTTCTAAACTCTAAATTTTCCTGGCCACTCTCTAGCTTCAAATTTATCTTAGCTTCTCAGATCAAACCAATTCTTCTAAGAACAGCAAACCAGGCTCCTAGGTGGGGCTGACCCTTCTCCACCAGCAACAGTCACCATCCTCCCTTGAGCTCTGTACATGCAATAGCTTTAAAATCCCAGACTAATCCACTGCTGTCACATACCTTCCCTTATCCCGGGATGCCTTTCCCCAGGCCGTTTCACGCATTCTCTGAGACTGGCTGAGGAACCCTTACTGATCCAAGAACTGGACACATTTCTTTTTGACTCCATGAGTTTTAGCATAATATGATGATCCAGTCCTCTGTCTAGGTCAAATGGTGGGTTTTGTCACCTGGTGGGGAAGGAGCTGGAACTGCAGCTCAGGCATATCCGTGAGTGTCTAGCAGGGTGCGGTCCATGCGAAGCAGCTGAAGTACATTTGTAGAAAGAAGAAAGCCAGCTTTACTGCTCATTCCACTCCATATTCCTTCAACTTCAACAGTGGGAGTCTTCTTCTGTTCTCCTGATTGAACCCCCTAGGCTGAAACTCCCCACACCCCACAGGGCTTCAGGCCTGAACTTGGGCTCCTGCTCAGCAGCCCCATTCTGCCAAGTCTGTGGATCTCTCTTGGTTCTCTCTCCAGAATTTAGTCCTTCTCAGGGAAGAGTGAAGAGCGCCCTTGAACCCCAGTCAAGAGTGGATTCTCCCCAGTCGAGGCCGGCCAGGGCCAACTGCCTTTTAAAACCTTCCTGACACCCGCCACGTGCCCCAGGTCTGCCTGGCTCCTAGAGCCTGGCCTGGGACCGTGACCAATGACCCAGGAACCCCAGTGCTCTCTGCAGTCAGAGCCCTGAGCGGAGGACCGCAAGGAAGCGTCCCTGGCTGAGCAGCACGATTCAGGCCAAGGTCCCAGGATCTCAGAGTTCACATCCCACACTGCTCGCTCTCGGCTATTCC
This sequence comes from Hystrix cristata, assembly GCA_004026905.1. Classification (NCBI taxonomy): domain Eukaryota; kingdom Metazoa; phylum Chordata; class Mammalia; order Rodentia; family Hystricidae; genus Hystrix; species Hystrix cristata. Next base: position 127,876 of record PVJO010001878.1, read on the forward strand.
TAGGTGGGGCTGACCCTTCTCCACCTGTGCCCCACCTTCTCACCCTACATGTGTGGAGGTGGAAGTGTGATCGATGCTCCTGCCTCAGCATCCCATTTCATTTCAGGCAGCCTGGTGCCCCTGTGCCACCGGACTCCCCAAAACTGCATCTTCATCTACTCGGTATTACACACGATGGTCACAGTCCCTTGCTGCTCAGCCGGCGTGGAAGGGGCCACTCACACCCCCAGTCCTCTACCCAGGGCACACCATGGGAACAGTCCCCAAGCTAGACTTCCCTGATACCCAGGCACCAAGGGCTCACTGCCTTCCTCATGGAGCTGCCGCCTGCTGACACGACTCTTCACCCTGATCCAGCCTCTGCTCTGAGCTCGAGCCCTGCACAGGGCCCCAGTTCTGACTGACTGCTCCTCACTTCAGCAGGAGAAGACCTAGTAGGGCCCTCTGACAAACTAAATGTGTGAGCAGGACTACCTGTGACTGGGCACCAGTGTTTAATTCATTTTTTAAATCTCACATGGTTCTTCTGTTGCTGAGAAGCCCGTACTAAGCACGGACATACTGCCGCCCATCACCCTAAACATCCACTCTTGCAGTTAATGTAACTCAGGCCCCAGGGAAACATCTCTCCATGTTGTCTGTCCTTGGTCCGCAAAACCAATACAACAATATCCAAAGGCCTTGAAGGTTTGCAGCTGTGGGACTTCTGGCTCTTCCCCAAAGTCAAAATGACCATTAAAGGTAAACATTTTGAACACTCAGCACATCGAGGCAGCCAGGACTGTGCAATGAGAGACACTCACAAAAGAGGACTTCCAGAACTGCTTCAGAAAGTGGCAAGAATGATGGGACAGATGTGTTCAAACTGAGGGGGAATGTTCTGAGGGGATTAATGGCAATGTGTCTTTTTAAAATTTAAACATTCATAGCACTTTGTGATCATACCTCATTAACTTTTGAAAATATTAACATAATTTTAATTTATTTACTACAATTTACAGATTTGTTTTAAATTATACTTTATTTTATATACTTTGCATACACATTTCATTGTGTAATTCTTTAGATCAGTGAGAATAAGTTCAGATCACGACAGAAACAAAAGAAAGTGGCACTCAGTAAAGAAAAAGGAATTGAAAAAAACAGAAATGCCAATAATGAATGAACATCCTTACATTAATAAAAACTAAAAATAATGGAAGAAAAGAGACTTCTATTGAGCCTGACTCACACATAATTTGAAACTCTATTACTGATTTAATAGACTCAAGACTTAATTACTGATTAAAGCAATGAAAATTAGCAAGAAAAAATACTCCCATCGAATGTGAAACTTGATATTTTGCTGAATTTCAACAATAAAAAAGAACTGATTTTACACATTTTTTAAAAATTTCCTCATTCTGGAGGTGCATTTGTGAAGCTAGGGAGCAGGAACATATTTTAACCATCTAATTTTTAGACTTATAACACTTCAATATTCAGACACACTGTATGTGGATCCCCATTAGCAAGTACACTGGATCCCACAAACGCTGGCGGCCTGTGTGTGAGCCAAAGGAGGAAGGAGTAGTAAGTTTCAATGGTAAGAGTTTAGCTTCCAAGTTCAAATCACAACTCTGCTTTTTACTGTCTAGATAACATGTTGGGAGCCTCGGTTTCTATACCTGCAAAATGGACAGAATAAAACTTAGCCCATACTATATGCTCAACATATGTAAATTCCTGCGTTTTTATTTTACAACCACCTTTTGTTATTCTGATCTGGTATTGCAATCTCACTCAGCCTAATCCAGTGGAACAGTGGTTTCTATCCCGTACTACATTTGCACAAATGACCTTGTTGCACTCTTTGAGATAAAGGCTAGAGAAAATGCATTCACAAAGTTTGGCCTCTCTACCCAGGATACCAGAGCTCATTCCTGGATTTCTCATATTAACCATCTTGAGAATTCTTCACAGGAGTGCTGTATGAAATGGGGAAATGGGAACAAGTCTGCATTCCTGGCTTTTGGCAAAGCAAAAGACTCAGTGAGCCCAGCACCCACTTTTGCTGTGCTGCCAAACTGCATTCTCCTTCCAGCGAAAATGCAGCTTAAAGTAGAGTTCCAACAGGACGCTGGAGCCCCACCACCTTTACCTAGGCAAAGCATGCGAGGATGGCTGCACTTTGGCTGGAAGTGCCAAAGGTGGCCAGGCAGCCCCAACTGACATAGGCAGGGCTCTGACGGAACAGAGCTAGCAAGTGCCACACAGTCCTTCCTGGACGTGTGCACTCTGGCCAGCCCTTCCAAGATGCCACTACCCTGCAGGGGATGCCCTCTAAGACAGTCTGTTAGGATGCTCTGCCTCTCTTTGGGGGGCTCTGCTGGGTTGCACAAAGAATCAATTGAGGGGAACAACAGCCTCAGCTGGGTATACAGAAGAAGCCTGCTGGACGATCACAAAACAAGGTATAAGATGTGGCCCACAGACTCTGGAAGGGACACTTCTGACAGTGAACAGGCATGATGCACATTACTTTCCTGGGTTCACAGGTGTAGACTGAGCTGTCCTGGGCAAGCCAGGTTGTGCAGCCACTTCACTATGGGAGCTGAACAACCCTGGTAAGGGTCTGGAGACCCATGACTCCCTCTCTCCCGACCCCTGGCAGTCTTGGTGGGGCCTGGCCCTGTGAAGACTAAGCAGCGTGAGTGAAGAAATAGGGTGACCTGGGTGGCCAGAGATATGGTGCTAGGTAACATGAGCAAGGATGCAGTTTCCCCACAGGGACGATGACACTCATCATACCTGCCCAGCCTGTCACACAGAGGTGCTCACAGGCCGGCTGTGAGGACATCGAAAACTACAGCAAGCATTATTGTGCCCATTCCGTCAAGGTCACTTTGTCTGAGCTACTTTGGATGCTCCTAGGTACATACTTTCTTGTACTGTTAAGGCTTGAATAACAGTAACAGCTATGTGATCCTCAATGATTTCTTAACTATTTTAAGACCCTTATCTGTAAAGTTAAAGGACCCTCATGACCTCTGAAGTACTTTCCAGCTCCACAATCTTGACCCAAGCCCTGGAAAAATGCATAACAACTGATGGCTCGCCCTTACTGACAGCAACATACAGTACTTTCCTCAGCACTTTGTGTTTCCTCAGTTCATCCTTCCAGCTACCCATTAGGGAGGTATCATACATCTTGCAGATGTAGATGAGGCCAGAAAAGTTAGATTAATTCCTGGACTCATACCACCCAAGCCAAGATAAGACAATGCCTGCTCTCCGTAGAACTTTCTCCAAAATAGACCATTTGATAGCCAATGAAGCATGCTTAACTGAATGCTAAAGAATCAAAATTATACCATGCATAATACCATGCATATTACCATCGATCATATGGCAGCACAATGAAACCAGAAACCAATGGCCAAAGAAATCACAGAAATTACGCGAATACATGGAAATTAAATGTTACACTCTTGAATAATGAATGGGTCACAGAAGAAGTCAAAGAAGAAATAAAACAGTTTCCTAGAATTAAACAATAATGCTAGTACAACATAATGGAACTTATGGGACAAAATGAAAGCCGTCCTAAAAGGGAAGTTTATATCTGTCAATGCCCACATCAGAAAAGCAGAGTGAATCCAAATAAATAATCTAATGATACACCTCAAGGTCCTAGAAAAATAAGAACAATCCAAATCCAAAGCTAGGACAAGGAAAGAAATTATGAAGAGCAGAGAGAAATTAATGAAACTAAGACTAAAATAATACAAAGAATCAATGAATCAAAGAGCTGGTTCTTTGAAAGAATAAATAAAATAGACAAACCCTTAGCCAATTTTATCCAAAAAAGGAAAAAGAGGAACCAAATCTATGCAACTAGAAATGAAAAAGGTGAAATTACAATGGACTCTGCCAAAATCCAGAAGATCACTAGTAACTACTTCAAGAACCTGCACTCTAATAAAATGGAGACTTAGAAGAAACGGATCAATTCCTAGATACGTGTGAACTATCAAAGCTGAAGTAAGAAGGTATAAAAATCCTGAATAATCCAATATCAGGTAATGAAATTAAAGGAGTAATTAAAAAAACCCTACCAACTAAAAAAAGCCCAGATGTTGATGCATTCACTGTGAAGGCTACAAGAACTTCAAGGACAAACTAGTGCCAATTCTCCAACTCTGTAATGAAATGGAAAGGGAAGGACTACTCCCAAAGCCATTCCTGTGAGCTAGCATTGCGCTGAGTCCAAAACCAGACCAGGAGACAATCAGAAAAGAGAACTATGGGCTGATCGCTTTCATAAACACAGACACAAAGATCTTCATCAAGATGATGGCAAATAGAATGCAAAAGATCGTACATCATGACCAAGCAGGCTTCATCCTAGGGAGTTCAACATATGCTAATCAATAAATGTAAAATACATCCAAAACCAGTTCAGCATATGCTAATCAATAAATGCAATACATAACATAAAGAGAAGCGAGGGTAAAAATCACATGATTGTCTTAATAGATGCAGAAAAAGGCTTTGACAAAATCCAACATCCATTATGTCAAAAACTCTGAATAAAATAGTCATAGAAGGACCTTATCTCAATTTCTTAGAAGCAATCTATGACAAACCTACTGCCACCATCATATTAAATGGGCAAAAACTGCCAAGTTTTTGCTCTAAAATCAGGAACAAGACAAGCATGTACATTATTACCACTCTTTGGGATTCGGGAATGGAGATGTGGGATTGCTTTCTTTCCAGCAAGAGAAAGAAATAAGAGGGATATGTATAGGAAAGAAAGAAGTCAAATTACCGTTGTTGGCAGATGACATGATCCTCTACATAGAAGACACAAAAATTTACACTAGAAGACACCTAAAATTAATAATCAAATTCAGTAATGCAGCAGGATAGAAAATCAAGACAGGAAAATCAATAGTGTTCCTGTATACTAATAATGAACTCACTGAGAAAGAAATTAGAGAAATGATACCACTCACAATACCATCAAGAAAAATGAAATATTTAGGAGTTAACCTAACCAAGGCAGTGAAAGATCTCCATGACAAAAACTACAGTACTCTGAAAAAGGAGAGCCAAGAGGACATCAGAAAATGGAAGATAACCCCTGTATCTGGATAAGCAGAACAAATACAGCCCAAATGGCCAAATTTCCAAAACTGCTAAACAGATTTAATGCAATCCCAATCAAAGTACCAACCTCATTCCTCATAGAACTAGAGGAAACAATCCTAAATTCATATGGAACCAGAAAAGATGCAGAATAACAAAAGCAATCCTGGGTAACAAGGGCAAGGAAGGAGGCATTACAATTCTATATTTAAAGTTATATTACAAAGCTACAGTGATAAAAACAGCATGGTACTGGCACGAAAACAGATATGTGGATCAATAGAACAGAACGGAGGATGCAGAAACTGTTCCTGGCACGTTTAGCTACCTGATCGTTGATCAAGGGGCCAAAAACATACACTGGAGGAAAGAGAGCCTCTTTAATAAATGGTTACTGGGGGAAAAATGGCTATCCACATGTAGAAGATTGAATCTAGACCCATATATCTCAACACGTAGTAAAGTCAAAATGGTTCAAAGATCTAAATGTTAAAAAAGAATCTTCTGGAAGATAAAATACGTAAAATTCTGAAAGACATAGGTATTGGCAAGGATTTTCTGAACAGAACTCCAACAGCACAAGAAATAGTACACAGAACCAACAAATGGGATCATATCAAATTAAAAAGCTTCTGCACAGCAAAGGAAACAATCAGAAGCGTGAAGAGAGCCTACGGGAACGGGAAAATATTTTTGCCAGCTACTCCTCAAACAGAGAACGCACATCTAGAAAACATAAAAAACTCAAAAAAAGTAGACCCCTCCAAAAATAAAAGATCCAATTGAAAAATAGGCAACTGAAATGAATAGGCACTTCTCAGAAGAAGTACAAATGGCCAATAAATACACGAAAAGATGTTTAACATCACCACCCATTAAGGACATGCAAATCAAAACAACACTGAGATTCTATCTTACTCCAGAAAGAAATCAACAAGAAATCAAGAAACAGCAAATCCTGGCCCGGCTGCAGAGAAAAAGGAAGCCTTCTGCATTGTTGGTGGGAATGTAAACTAGTACAGCCAACACGGAAATCAGCCTGGAGAGTCCACAGAAAACTAAAACTAGAAATTCCACATGACTCGGCTATCGCCTTCTATGTATCTGGTCAAATGAGCTAAGGACATCGGGCTAAAGTGATATGCACAGTCATGTTTGTAGCAGCATAATCCATAAGAGCTGAATTGTGGAAGCAGTCTATATATCCATCAACAAATGAATGGATAAAGAAAATGTGGTATTTATACATAATGGGGTACTACTCTGCTATAAAGAAGTATAAACTTGAGTTATTTGTAGGAAAATTGATGCACCTTGACACCATAAGGTTAAGTGAAATAAATCAGTCACACAAGCTTAAATATCACATAGTTTCTCTTGTATGAGAAACCCAAATTATAAATAAAGAGCAAAATAAAAGATAAATAATAGGAAGTAAGGACATAAAGCTTTTCGAATGGAATTTCAGCTCAAGAGATGGGGGGAGGGGGAAGGGAAAGTAGGGAAAAGGGATGGAAAAAGGATTGAGATGTGTTACTTACATGTACCAACCCCCCAAAAGGAATGTAATCATTATGTACTACGAACATGTACTAATAAAAAATTAAAACTGAAGGGAAAAAAGATTCCTGCCTCTCAAGAACTTCAAGGTTGATGACAGTTTCAATTTGTAAGTACAATATGCTATCAGGAGAGACTTACTAGTAGCCGAGGCTTATGTATCTGCCACTTACTATGCAGTGAGCCTTGTTTTCAGGACAGATATTAATTCATTTCATGCTCCTCATGACCCTAAGAAATAGAAATTATTATTATCCTCCACCTACCCATGAGAAAACAGAGACACAGAAAAGATACTATAGCGGTGCAAGAGGTAGGATTAGAATTCAGGCAGCCTTGCCCTAGAGTCTATTGACTATGAGTTCTACAGATGACACCTGGATATTCCATCAGCACAGATGAGAGCAGGCATTGGGGATGAGATCCTGCAGCAGATGTCAAAGAAACAGCTGGAGGTAAGCAAGCAGAGCAGGGAAGGGCATTCAACACTGGAGGAGAAGCGTGGGCAAAGACACAGAGGTAAAGAGTCGCAGTTTGCAAAGAAATGCAAGTAAGGCTAGAGAGAGAAGGGGTGAAGGATGCAAGGCTTACTTGGAGATGATGAGCTGTGTTTACTTTTCTGTTCTTTTCAACTCCTTCATTTGCTTGACATTCTGAATAGCACTGTCATGTCTCAGTGGGGATGCGCTAAAAGCAGCACAGATCTTTGTGGACGAATGCTCAGGGTCCTGTGGCACTGCGTACCCCTGCTCTGCTCCTAGCCGCCTGGGCACGAGAAGCAGAAAGTGGCACAAGAAAGGGCAAAGAGGGCCTGGGGAAGAGGTCAAAGCCTAGCAAGCCAGGGTGTGTAGTTTGAAGCAGCTCACTGTCATATCTGGGCCAGGCAGAAAATCCAGTGTGGACAGACAGCAGGTAGTAGACTGTGCAAATAGAAAATGTTCAAGCATTTAAAGCCTGAGGGTGAGCAGAGGATGGATGTGGAGGAGGGAATGAGGTCAGCAGAAGGGAAGAGTCCATGGTCAGAGGGCACATGCCAAGGTGCCGCAGGGTGGAAGCCCGAGGGACAGCCTGGTCCTGGGGAGCACACCCACCAGCCCAGAAGGACCAAAAGCCAGAAGCTGGGACCCCATTGTCTCATCAGCATATATGCAGTGTTCTCCGGACACCCTGGTGGGAGATCTCCAGAAGAGAAAGATGTGCTGGCTTCGTCTCCTCAGGAAGACAGAAAGCGGCTCCTTGACCCACAGCCATGACAGTCCCTCCAAACAGGTAGGGGTGGGTGGTGCAGACTTTAGAGGAAAGGGTTTGGAAAACAATAACAAGCCCAAAACAGCAACTGGGTCCGAATCACTCCTCTCAATAGTTCTATGATCTTGAAATTTCTTCTCAGGCAGTGGGAGAGAGAGGGAGAAAGAGAGGGTGCTAGGGAGGGAAGGAGGGAAGGCAGGCAGACAGGCGGCAGTAACAGCCCCTCGCCATGGGATTCCGTAAGTGACTGATAACTAATGGTTATAGTTAACAGTTAACGTTTCAAGTAATTAAAAGTGGAGAAGGCTAGTATCTTCACAGTCCAAACTTGGCACTGTGAGAGGAAGACAGGAAGTGAGAGACCCTGAGAAGCGGAGGGAAAGAGCAGCAGACGGTCCAAGATCGGCTGTGTCCTCTCCAGGGACAGCTGTCAGGCACATCCCTGCTCTCCCCAAGATTGCCAAGTGACAGTAATCCCCAGCTACTCTGAACCTCAGGAAAGGTTTGCACTTGGGGGTCTGTGCTGGAATAAGCATCTCCCTTCATTGAGGCTGGTGAACCCCACCCTCAAAGATAAGAAGAAACCCAACCCACAATTCTATCCTCTCTGCCTTGGCAATGTGTTTGCGATTTTTAAAAGCAAAAATCTATCCCTGAATAATTCATTATTCAAAGGAAATGCCAGCCCCAAGGGCTCCACTCCATTTCTGCTGGCAGAAGCGCCCGTCTCAGGCCTGTGTGTGTTTCTGAAAGGGATCCACATGAGAAATCGCTTTTTAAAAACATCGATATCCGAGAAGGCAAGTAGAGAGTTTAAAAGGGCCATAATTCAGAAATCAATGACGCCATACTCCTGAGGAAGACTTCTGCATTGACTGGTCAACAATTACATTTGTAGCGAGCTGAAACATCTGCGTCTCCCTGCATCCTGAGTGGGGCCCGCTGGCCGCTGCTCATGACAATGGAGCAACGTTCTTGGGACAATCAGAACCCTATTCTTTGGGATTCACAAACAGGGACGTGGGACTGCTGTAGACTTCATCTAAAACTATTAGTTGCTGTGCATGTCCCAACAAACAGAACCAATCTGAAACAAGCAAAAACCCATCAGAACACTCATGACTCAAGAGTCCTCTTTGCCTGGCCTTTTAGCAAGACTACTGGCCACTTAGCATGAGACCTTGGCCTTGGCCTTGACAGGCCCCAGCTCAGGTCTCAGCCAAGCCCAGATCCTGGTTCCAAACGTATCAGTGAGGAAATTCAAACAATTGTTTCTGTTTTTGATGACTGCCAATGGCCTCAATCGAAGCAGAGTGCTTGGCCTTGATCGTGGCTGAGGAAACACAACTCCACACCAATAACTGGCTCAGGGCCCCACTGTGTGCTGCTATAGAACTCAAAGCAACAGCATCAGAGAGAAAATCAGTAAGCAAAGGCCACAGTTCAGAGCGGCTTTAGATACAAAGTTCACAGAAAACCACCCAAAGCTCAGCCTGCTTGGCAACTTTTATTGCAGAGAAACAAGAGATGGGACACACACTTCAGCTCTCAGGGTTTCCAGAGTGGGGTTTGGGGAAGTCTAGCTGTCATTTCTTTTTCCTGCCTCCTCTCTCAACTTGCTTCCCTCTCTCCTGAGCTATCTGACCACACACAGAACACACCAGGGCAGGGGGAGGAGGGAAAAGGTGAGAAAGAGCAGCGGCACAGCAGACCAGGAACCAGTGGGATGTGGAGCCGAATGTTTTCACTATCCTCCCAGCTCAACAAGTGGGAAGGGTCCTTCCTAGCTCTCCTACGGCCAGCAAGGGGCTTCCCAGGACATTCTATTTATTGAATACCTCTTTTGTACCCCACATAAATCTATGCTAGAACAAGAAGAGATAAGAAATTAATTATACCACTTACCTTTTATCAGTGCTTCTAACAGGATGGGTCTACTTATAATAAGTACTCTCTCGTTTAATCCTACAAACAATATTTGGAGCAACAAATTACTCGTGACACCATTTTACAGGAGTCCTGGCACAGAGAGGTTAAGTCAGTTTCTGCGAAGTCACACAGTTAGTGACTGCTAGACATGGGATATGAACTTGAGCAGCTCGACACCAGAAGCCTCCATCTACACTCGCATGTGTGTTGCATCCAGGAGAAGCAGCAGAAAAGAGGTGAAGGAGCGGAAGGGGCACTTCCCTGGCTTTGCGTCTGGGATCGTGATGGGAAGTAGCAACAATTAAAGAGTTTGAGGGCTTACTGTGTCGGCTAAGTACTACAGGCATGTGGTTGTCTATGGCACCCCGTGAAGTCGCATCGTCATCATCCTCATCCTCATTGGACAGATGAGCTAACGGAGACACGGAGAGACTCTGTGTTTCCTGTGTCCTCGAGCCAGGATACTCACCTAGACAGCAGGGCCCATGCCTGTGCCCTTCACCACTGTGATCTCCTGGAGCAACACCCGGCAGGGAGCGGCTGAGTGTCAGTATCTCGTGGCAGTCAGCAAGGGCAGACAAGAGCCCGTTAGCCCTCAGTCCGGAAAAGGCTGCCTTTAAGGAAAGTACAGCCACTTCATGGGGCTACTTGTAACGATTCTGGGGTCAAATAAACTACCAGGATTTAATTCAGCAGATATTAAGCCAGACTTCCACTTAGTTATTTAAGATCAATACATTGATCCCACGGTTCAAGGAAGGAAGAAAAAGAAAGGCTATGGAAGGAAAGAAAATGGGGAATACAGTCTAATGCTGTTCCGACTGGCCCAGGGGACTCCTGAAACTAGCAGGCGGCGCGTCCTGCAGGTACAGGGCCGGGCTGAAGGCCGCTCCCTGCCTCCACGGAGCGGCTCTGGACAGGGGCTGTGGCCTCCATGTCCACTGAAACAGAGAGCTGGACTTCCAACTCCCGGAGGCTTCTCTAGCTCTAACACTCTGTTATTCTTACTGGATTTTAATCTTTTGCTAACAGGACCCTTTTTTTCAGAGGGTCCCTCTTTATTTATAGTGGAAAGCCCAAAATCTCAAAAGGGCTCAGAGAGAGCAGGAGTGGAGGCCTCTCTCCCTACTGCACAAGCCCCCTGTCCAGCCAGAGGCACCTCTACAACCCAGTCCCTAAACCTCCACACCAAACCTCCCCTGGGTCACCAACATGAGCTGACCACAGACTGCAAAGGCCTATGTGCACGGAGGAGGAGCTGCGATGTACACCTGCTCTGTCTCCTTCTGAAAGGCTAGAAACACCTGCCTAGCATCTTTGGGAGACCACGAGGCTTTTCCAGAGGTGTTAAATCAGTCATGGGCCTCAGACTTCTGAAAGATGTGTGGCTATATCCCCCACTCCACCATTACTACCACCCTCAGGAGCGCAAAATTATGCTGTTGGCTGCTTGGTTACAGAACCGACATCCTGGAAAATATCCACAGAAGGCACAGACTGCAGTACAAAGTCTATTCACAAATCAATTTCCCAGACCTCAGTGCATCCCTCTGGAGCCCCACATCCCTCCAAATCTGCAGAAGATGGAAAAGGAGCAGAAAAGAGCGAGGGTGACCAATGGTTGCGGGCACCGTGGCCAGGACCCATGAAAACCCTGGAGGACCTGTGCTCATGGGAGGCCCTGATGGAAGAGCCATTTCCTGCAGCCCCACTTCCTCCCATTGTATTTCAATGGAACAAAACCAATGTAGTGAGTGGCTACTTGGTCGGAGATGATTTGAATAGATACATGCTACAAGCCTTGAAAACTCACTCTATGCTCTGATAACAAAGCTAAAAATAACACAGGCCCATTTGGTGAATTTAAGAATCCAACGCAGAGACTGGAACACACACGTGTGTTTTTCTCGCCACATCCTGCAACTTTTCCCGAATGTTGCCTCCTCCGCCCGTGCTCAAGTTCTCTCCCCTGCAGCCTGGTTTAAACCACTGTTTTCATGCAACATATCAGAACTCTGTGGCACTGGTTTATTTCTGCAGCATTCCTCATTCAGCAGCACATTTAATCTGAGGCTGGAGAATGCTCTCGTTTATGGCTATGTCTTATCATCCCTCCTTCCCAACAAAGGACCATAAAAATTTGGCTAAAAACCCATCTGATTGGCCCCACTGCCCACAAATGAACGTCCCTCCTAGCTCCCCACCCTGCCGGCCCAGGCCTGCTCTGTGGCCAACCAGCCCAGGCCGATGACTGGCCCGGGGTCCTCAGCTGCTACCATTCTCCCTCTCCATCTGTTTGCACTCCACTAGCCTCTCCGTGTTCTCCACATCCATCTCCAACCCATCTAGGTCTGTTAATTGAGTTGTGCCTGAACTGTGCTTTGGTTAAACTCCAGCATCTGAGCTCTGGTCCAGCAATTGCCAACTTATGTCAGGACGTCCAGTGCTCCCAGCAGGGCCTACAACTGCAGCTGGTTTCTCACAGCTTGGGAAGAGCGCTTCACTTTCATATGGCCCGCTATAGATGTTCCTAAACCCCACAGTGGGTAAGATCACTCAGGGGTTCAGGGCCACACACAGATTCCCAAGTGCAGGGACCACGGGCTGGCAGAAACACCTGGGGAATCTGGGCCTTAACCAAAGCCTGAACCGATTTGCTAGGCGAGTGGGAGAACTAGCTTCAAGGTTAACAAGACCTTCTAGAACTAGACTGCCTGGATTTGAATCTCAGCTACACTACTACCATGTGATCAGGTGCACGTTATGCTGTCTAAGCCCTGGTCTCGACCTCTGTAGAACAGGACTAATAACCTTGGGCTGCAGGTACAGCTTAGTGGTAGAGCACTTACCTAGCATGTGCAAGGCCCTGGATTCTATTCTCAGCACCAAAAAATAGTAAAATAATAATATTAACGGTTACCCTGCTGGATTGTTAGATGATTAGGCAGCCTACAGGTATACAAAGCACTGAGATTCGCTCAGCCCATGGCGAAGCCCCAGAAAGATCTGCTGCTGGTATTTGATAATAAACTTGGACACTTGCCACCTCCCACCTGACCTCTCGCACAAAATCCTCTCCTCCCCAACTGTACCTGCAGCCCCTTGGCCTGTGCCATCCCATCCCCAGGAGGGGATCCTGGCTGCTCAGGGCCCGCCTAGTCTTGCTGCAGTGATAAGGTAGTGTGCAGATGGAACCTAAAGATAAAAGGCTGAAAGCAGATACTAGGAGCAGCCAGAAAGAGACAGAGTGGGCGGGTACAGAAACGGAAGTTGGGGTAGGGAATACAAACTTCATTGATGTCACAGTTTTCTTGGAACCCCATGAATGAGGCGGTTAAACAGCAACTGTCTCCTGAACTGTCTCTTCACTGTAACTCCTGCAGGAACCTCGGGACACATCCTTGTGGGTGGCCAGGCTAGAGATACACGGAGATGCAGGGCAGGCAAGCCAACCAGCCCAGCGCTCCCTACCCAGAAAGCAAGGAGCAGCACAGGGCATACCTAAGGCTCTGAAGATGGCAACCGATGGCCCTGCTATATTACACACTCCACGCAGAGATCCCAACATGTGCCTAGGGAAGCACAGGTCCCTGGAAAGAAGGGATCTGCGCAGCACCAGGGCTGGCTGATGGTTTTTGCCTATAGTTGCAGCAAAGCCCTAGAAGGAACCAGTTCACTGCAACTGGTGAGTAAGGAAGAGGGTTTGAGGCAACCTCCTGACCCTTTGCCTCCATCTCACTCCAACAGCTGCCTCCCAGCCACCTGGGGCCACACAGGAGGCAGTAGTCAAAGTTTGGCTTCCTGGTGGAACCATGCACATCTGCTCTATATCTAGGCCTGGAAGGACTGATCTTCCGTCCACCACAGACTCTCTGACCCCAACAACCACAGCCATTTCCCAATGCCACTGGTGGGAAAGGTTTTCCCATGAACCTGGAAAACAAAACCAAACGCTACAAGTAATGTCAGAGTGATGTCAAGAACAGATCACTTTTCAGCAGGCCCCTTTGCCTATCTTGGCACTCCCAAGTAGTAGCTGCCATCCTGCTGGAGCATCTCCAGCCTCAGCCAGTTTCATGCGCGCGTCCTGTCCCTTACCTAAAGCCTCCAGATCCCCCAGCGGAATGTGGCCTACAATTTGGAGCACCTCAAATTAATGAAATGGGAAGATATGAGCTTAGGAAACTGGATTCTAACAGTAAATCCCAACGGGATGCTGATTACAGCAGTGATTTGCCAAATGTTCTCCCTTAAATCCCAATTAATCTGATTATCACTTAATCTCCCCAAAAGGAAACCTTCCCTCCCTGGACTCAGAGCCCTTCACTACTAGACCAGCTCCTCCTCCTTCCTTGGAAGACCTGGCTCCACCCCTCACCTGCACATGGCCCTTCTGCAGGCATTGCTTTCCTGACTGCTCCCAGCCCTACCGCTGTCCTTCCTCGGGGTCCTCCCCAAGGCCAACACCTCATCTCTCCTTCCAAACCAAATTTAAACTGCACATTTGCACTTGGCCTTCTTTGGCCCGTATTAGTAGTTGTCTTTTAATACAAGCATACCTTCTCTCTTCAACGAGAGCCTGGCTCCTTGAGGGCCAAGTACAGAGTTGACGCAACTAATGAAAACCCCAAGTGTTTGTCCTGTGCCCTTGGGCAACAAAGAGGGTTTGAGATGGCTGTGTGGAAAGTGGAAAGACATTGGAGATACAGTGGTTGTAGTGAGTCAATGTGTGTGTGACTCAAATGAAATGAAAGCTGCCTACCGATTGGATTCCAGCAAGTTCAAAGTCACGGCCTTGAAGATAAAGACTGAAATGAGTGGAAGTGGCAGCCGTGTCTTTCATGACAGATTTCATACATAATCTCTGCTGTTGCTATGACTTTGCTACCAGAGACTGTCCCCTCCACCAGACACTGAGATCAACGCAGGTAATATCCAACAGTAAAAAACCACTTCTGCGGGCTGTCGTGGTTCACACCTGCAATCCCTGCACTCTGGGAGGCTGAGGCAGGAAGATCACAAGTTCAAGTTCCAGTCTGGGCAACTTAGCAATTTAGAGAACCTGCCTCAAAATTTTAAAAATTGAAAAAGTGAAGAAAGAGAGAAAGAGGGAGAGAGGGAGGGAAGGAGAAAGAGAGGAAAAAAGAGAAAAAGGAAGGAAAGAAGGAAGATAGTCAGGCAGATGAGGGGGCAGGCAGGAGGGGCAGGCAAGCCACTTCTATGCAACCAAAAGTGAAGGTGAAGTGAGAAATACAGATAGGCGTGAACTGCCAATGAGGGCAGCAAAGGAAACCCCAAGTTCCTGCCAGACACCCAGTCCTGCTTCCCTTATACTAGGACCACTGGTGTTTTTGCTCCTAGAAGGAAAACTGACAGAAAGGGGGGTGGGGGGAGTCAGCACATAAATGCACAACATGAATTTTTAAAAATTTTACACAAAAAGGCTAACCAGGGGACAGCAACCGGCAGGGTGATGCCGAGGGCCTGGCATTCTTACCACAACTAATGAAAACTCCAAGTCTTTGTGCTCTGCAACCAGAGAACAAAGAAGGTTTTGAGACAAATGTGTGTAAAGGAGGTAGAAGTCATTCCAGCACTTAGAGCTTCAGCTGAAAATAAACAAACAGCCAGAGCCTGCCTGAGGACCCAGGCGCCAAGCCCCAGCCCTGGAGCGCACGTCGCCGGCCGGCCGCACACAGCTCTTTATATGGATAATCCGATTTGGATGAGGAAGGTGCACGAAAATAAATTGATTATCTTGAAACTTTGTAAGAGCAAAATTCACGGAGGCAAAAAGTAATGAAATAATAAAGAGGAAGTACCTGAGCGGGTCAGCTGAGGGCATGTTTCTCATGAACTGTTTCTAACCCAGTTTGCTTTGTGGATTCAGATAGGAGGAAACTGTGGCTACAAATGTGCCCGAAATCACATGCCAACTTGTAGGGAGGAGTCTGCCGAACTCTCTCCCTTCTGCCATGTGTGTGCATTTGTGTGTGCATGTGTACGTGTGGGGGGGGGGGTGAGTGTAATCAATCAACCAAAAACACACTCAAGAGGTTATACTGCAGAGTTTATTATCTCAACTCAATTTATAGCTTGTGAGAAAGAAAAGTGGATACTTCATCAGAAACAACCATCTTTCCAAATCTAAGGGTCAAACAAAAGCACACATTATGCGGAAAACACTGGCCATCTATCTTGGGTCTCGCCCATCCCTGTCCCTCGGGCCAGTTCAGCTCGGTCTTCTCAGCGTCACAGTGGCCTCCACTTATTAAGCGTGCGGTATATGCCACTATCTGGAGATGTATAGTCTGGAATAGCCACACCTTCCTGAGATAGGGACTGTCAGCCTATTTTAAAGATAAAGAAACTGAGGATTATAATCTCAGTGATGTACCCAGTACCATATTGCTGCCGAGCTGGGATTGAGAATTTGCACCTAAGTCTGTCTGGCTTGGTATCATTACGCCACACTGCCTGAACGCAAGAACCTAAATACAGTCTCTGAAATCAACACGAATGCCCCGGAAGTGAGCAGTGACACTCTGAGTTCTTCCTGGGCCAGCATCAGAAGGATTCAGACAAGAGGACAGCCCGAGAGGGCTCAGGGAGGCTTTCAGAGCTTAGTCAAATGCAGCCCTCCCTTATCTCACTCGGCTCCACCGAGTCTAGAAGACACTGCTGGAGCTAGTATACCTCCCACCACACAGACTGCCTGTTTGACAAGGACCCCACCTCATCGGCCTTATCTCTATAGTGATACCCCACAGTGTGTAAGAACTCTGACAAAACTCAAACAGACACCACCAAAGACTAGACTCATACCTCACTTCCATTTATTACCTACTGGTTCTGAGAAAGGATGCAACCTAGAGTTCAAATCATTAAAAAACCTCCACGTTTGTGGTACCCCAGATTCCTGGGAGCTCAGCAAAGTGGTAACAAGGAACCTTTTTAATATTTCTGAAAGAACAAAGAAAAGCCTACGTTTCTCACAGCGAACACAGCAAACAAAGCTTTCACACCATGGAATGTGGGGCACACTGTATCAGCCGCCGGTGGAGAGTAGCCCTTGATCAGGGTCTTTGGGTAATAGAAAATAGCCAACAAGTTATCATGAAGAAGTGTAATCTATTCCCATGGTTGGGGAAAGGGAGGCTAATCAAAGACACTGAAAAATCTGGTATGACTGGCCCAAGAAAAATGCAACCGAAGATGGGCTCTGAGGGCGAGGCAGGATGCGGGACTCAGAATAGTCACCGGATTCTAAATAAAGTGATTCTTGTGCAGGAGTCCGTGATACAACATGGAAAGTGTTTCAAGAGTGTTGGCAATTTCTACAAACAGCCTAGATTTTCTCTGCTCTGAGTTGAGACAGTAAAGCTGTCCTCAGCGGCTCAGCAGCATCAACAGGATGAGCTGGCTGAGAAGCACAAAGAAACACATTTTAATGATTCCTTTTTAAACATGGAGACTACTCCTGGGAGGAAGGGAAGAAAGTAAATGCAGGATCACAAAGACAGGAGGAGGCTGCAGCCTTCAATCCTGAGAATGAGCTGCCTGTCTGCCCCAGAGCTGACCAGGCGGTGGGATGAGATGGTCCCAGGGGCCCCATCGAGGCTCTGATGAGACGCACCTCCCCACAGCTGTGCACCTCTGAAGCCAACCCTACAGAGTTTTTATGGGGGCCAGGGGGGTTACCCTCATCTCTGACCTGCATCTAAGGAGAGTAAATCAAAGCGACTGGGGACAATTACTGTGAAGTATCTCCTGTCTTAGAGTCTGCCCACCATCCACGCTCCAGACACCTCATTCCCCACCAAGAAGCTGCAGACTTTTGCCAGGACATCAAATCTGAATCTGCTCAAGCCCAGAACTACCCACTCACAAGAAATACAGGGACAGAGGGTGAAAAGATGCTACAGGGATTCAATCAGCAAAATTCAAAACGTAGGAAACGTCACGGGACAAATGGCTAGTTTCTTCAAAAAAAATTGGCAAAAACAGGAAAAGGAAGAAGCAGATGGATGTGAGGGCAATCTGGCTGCGACATCTGCCACCGCACAGACTGCCAGGGGGGATTCGGCTGATGTGGCTGGCTTGGCCAGTGCCTCCATCCTCCCTCACCACTCCAGGTGTGTCCCTCCTGAAGCTGTGCACTCGGTGGAAGAGCACGACCACCCACCAGAGAGGAGGATTGTTTCCCTGGTCAAGGGCATACAAGCAGCTGCACTCCCCTGCTAGAACCTCCAAACAAGCTCTCGAGGAAAAGGAAGAGGTACAAACCTATGAACAAAAGGAGAATTTAAAAGCATTAACCAAATGCAATACATAGACTTTATTGTGATTGTTCAAACACATCAGGTGTTAAAAATTGTAAGACAATTGGAAAACTGTGAACACTGATTAGTATTTGATGATATAAAAGAACTCATGCTTTTTAAAATGTGATAATGGCATTGTGGTTATATTTTTTAAGTGTTTTTATATTTTGAAATAGATACAGATATAGTTAGAGATGTAATGTGTGATGTCTGGAGCTTCATTTAAAATATTATAATTTGGGGGGGGGGGTTAGCTCAGTGGTAGAGCGCTTGCCTAACAAGCACAAGGCCCTGAGTTCAATCCCCAGCACCCAAAAGAAAATAGAATAAAATAAAATATTATAGTTTGGGGGCTGGGAATTTAGCTCAAGAGGTAGAGCACATGCCTAGTAAGCACAAGGCCCTGAGTTCAATCCCCAGGACACTCCCCACCAAAATAATTACAAGTTGAAGGGACTGATGGGAGAGCAGTTCAGAACAAGAGTGACTGTGTTTTGATAACTGTTGGAGCTGGAGGAATTGGATTTATTATACTGTTCCATTTTTGTGTGTATTTAAATTTTTCCATAATTAAGTAACTCTTTAAGTTGAAGATGACTGTAATATATTTTGGAATTTCTTATGACAAGTAAATTATAAAATAGTTAAAATATAATCCTATTTAAAATAAATTATATGTGTATTATATTAATTTATATTGTCATTAATTTATATTATAGATATACACAGGAATAAACATATATAGCTATACAGCTTTACAGGCATAGGAAATTTTCTAAAAGCATAGACAGATGCTCCTTGACATACTTGGGGTTACACACTAACATGAGCCATTGCAAGTTGAAAATACCATAAGTCAAAACACACTTACTCTAGCTAACCTATTGAGCATCATGGCTTAGCCACACATACACTATAGAGTGCCTGAGGGCTGTGGATGCTGCCACCACACAGTGCCACAACAGGATCTTACCGTTAACCTAGAAAACTTTCAAATTCAAATGTGATTAGCTAGGCATGGTGGAGTCACAACACTCAGGAGGCTGACGCAGGAGGATCATGAGTTCAAGACCAGCTGGATTACACCGCCAGTTCAAGGTCAGTCTGAACTAACAGTGAAAACTTCTCAAAAACAAACAACAGCAATAAATTCAAAATATGGTTTCTACCAAATTATGTCACCATTACACCATCATAAAGTTGAAAAAAATCCTAAGTCAGGGACCATCCGTACACCAAATTTTAACTATTAGTCCTATTTTCTGGGGGAAGATGGGACTGAGGGAAGTTTTCTTTTTCCTTTTTAACTTCACACACTTCACCATTGTTTAAATTTATTCGCTCAAACCCCTTCCTCTGTTCATAGGTGGAGCCCAGGTACAAACACAGTGACTCCCTGGAGCCCCAGTTAGCTCTCAAGGGCCCTCTGTCCTAGACTTCCACCCAGACACTTGCTGCCACTCAGCACAGGCAGACCTCACCTTGCACTAGGGCCTCCTACCTGCCATCTTCCCCCAGCATTCCGACCAGCACAGCTTTTCACATTACAGCTCCAGACTCTTCTCTCCATCCATCCGTATTGCTGGACCACCCACTTCTGCAAACTGGCCAGGACCCCGTAAGGTTCTGCCATGGAATCTAATCCTCATCGCACCAAAGTAGCCTCATAAATGGCTGGATACACATTAGGTGCTCAGCAAGGTTCCAGGTCACTTATCCTTCCTTGAACCTTGGTTTTCTCACTATGGAGTGGGGGTTTAGGTCCTACCCCACGGGACCACTGTGTGGCATAGTCAAGGGCAAAGGAAATTCCCTGCACCTGTTTCAGTGATTCCATCTAGTGTGCAAGAGATAGCCTGAGACTTGCAAGATTTAAGAGATTAAGAAGGGAACCTTGGGGCTTGGGATTTAGCTCAGTGGTTAGAGTGCCTGCCTTACAAGCTCAAGGCCCTGAGTTCGATCCCTGGCACCACCACCAAAAAAAAAAAAGAAAAGAAGAAGGGAACCTGAAAAACCACATGGAGCCACTGGGAAGAACACAACCCAGGATTGCCAATTAATTCAAATATTGATGAAGAGAAATACAGTACCCAGGGTCAGAAGGAGCTCTGAAGGTCACACTTTAAACTCCCACTAGGTGGCACTATTGTTTTCTTGTCATTATGCAAATAGAGAGGAGGGCCATCAGCAGGGGAAAAAACATCTTTCTGATACAGATGATACAAAGGAAAAGAGTTCTATATTGATCTCCCCATAATAGTGGAGTACAGGCTCACCTGAGGAATGCACTGCCCTAGATCATCCACTAGTACCACTGATGAAATCCCACTGAGGATCCGAGGTGTCTCTACAGGGTGGTTAGGCATGCTGGGAACAAAAGGCATGGGTGGGCAGGGGGCGCTGACTGGAAGTGGAGGCACATCTTACATAGGCAACACCAGCCAGAGGTGAGCACTTCCTAGAAGTCCAAACCATGACTCAGCCATCCCCATCTGAAAAGCAGCCTTCCCGTGAGCCACAGAAATGGAACTCTCACAGGCAGGGACTGCTACAGCATAAACTCCATGGCCTCTTGGGAGGTCAGTCTCCAAAGAAACACAGAAGAAAAAACTCTCTACATTATACTTTCTTCTTCATGTCCCCTGGCTCAAGCCCTCTCACTGGCTCCCCACTGTCTCGGGACCGAGTCTGGCCATTTCTACCCGGTAGCAACAAGCAGCTGGTCTAACCTCCACCCGCCAGCCATGGACTTCGGAGAACATTCTGGGACTCACCTTCCCACCGTCACTCTGTCCTACTGTTGCCAATGAAGAAAATGTAGCCCAGGAGCTGTGATGGCTTGCAGTCCCTGCAGATCCCCTCTAGTCCCTCAGCACTGTGCCTTTACCCCTGCTGAAAAATGCCTGCTCACCCACTTCAAGTCCCTGGGCCTGATGTCCTGTCCTGTCTCAGGCACCCTTGGTTTGATATCTGTGTCAAACTGTTGTCACCATCTTTTCTGTCCTGCGAGACCAGAGCTCTGCAAGGGCAAGGGAAATGTCACTGTGCAGTAGAAATACTGCCAATTGAGCTTCTGGCAGGGAGAAGACCAGCAGTTAGGCATGTAGAGCTCTGCAGTCAGACTGCGTTCAAATCCGGATGCTAGTTTGAGCTGTGTAACCTGGAGGGAGTTGTTTGACCCCCCCGGGGCCTCAGTTTCCCCATCAGTAAACAAAGAAAGTACTCACTAAAGACATTTGGTGAAGAACATGTGGGGCGCTAGGAGTGTGCCTGAAAGGTAACAGGCACAATATGGCCACATGTTCTAGTCCCAGTCCCACTGCTCATCAGCAGAGGGGTCTGGGGCTTCATTTTCTTCAGTGGAAAGTTTGAGGAAGAGTGACGCTGGGAGAGGGAGGGCTGGACAATGTTTTCTGATGTCCACTGCAACTCTGAAATTCCATGTTTCTCTGGAACGTTTATCCCGCTTCCCCACGGGGCCTAGCCGGTATATGAGCGGCGGGGAGAGGATCCAGGTACTGACTGCCTACCCAGGACCAGCCACCTGTCAACACCCACCTCACAGCTCACCCTCCCCAGGAGGTTTTCCCTGACGATGCCACTCCTGCCCATCCCCCTTCTACTAGGCGAGGCCCTGCTGTTGAGCACTTGTGATGCCCCACACTGGCTTTGTAATACATAGCCTGAATGTCAATCGAATTATTAATTATAGATTTCCATTCCCATTTTGAAGGTTCTAGGAGCTTCTGCTGGTCATCTAAGACCCACACCGTCAGGAAGACAGTGGCCAAGATACAAACTTTGGCCTGCAAGACCTTTATTCCATGCCCTCATCTAGCTTTCTGTTTAATATTAATATGCATGTGAGTTATGTAGCATAACAAGAAGCATTCCAAGGAGTAGATATCCAACCCAACTGGAATGCAGCATCGGAAGTCCCAGCGTACTTCTGTCCAGTGCCATCCTTTTGCCCGTCCTCGCTGCCAGGTAAACAATCCTTGAAAGTGTGTTTCTTAATGTCTTGCTTATTGTCTCTGCCTCATTTTGCATTAAAGTGGAATATACTGTATTCATAGAAAAGTGCACCAGGAGACAGTACCTATACGACCAGCACCATAATCAAGAAGCAGCATACGCAGCCCCAGAAGTTGCCAGTACCCCTTCCAGTCCTGGGACCCTGCACTCTTCGCACTAGACTACACTACTCTTAAGGGCTCCTCCTTCTTTCGAACTCAATAAGAACGTTCATATTAAGCCCAAGGTCCTCTGTCAGATAAGATATGCAGATCAGAAGAAAGGCTGACATTCTAGGCTCTCAAGGAGGTTGCTTGGAGACTTTAGGTCCAGAAAAGATCCCAAACCATCTGCGACAAAAGGCCATGAGGGTGGCCTCCTCCTCACTGCAAGGCCCTGGAACCACATTTGGGCTTCTTTAAACAGAATCATAGTGTAGTGGATGGTGGGGATCAAGGGGAGAAGCAGGGAGCAAAGCAGCATCATTAAAACCTCCTGTGCGCCTTCTATGAGATCATCTGAATATTTCTCACAAGCATGTCTTGATTAAAAGCAACTACGCCTCAGTTTGCAAGCAGACCGCCTGCTGGAAAATACCGAGGTCAAGATCACAGTCCTTTAAGGAAAAGCTGGCAAGGTCATACACATGAGTCTGGGCTGGGTCCGTTTAGTACTAGACATTCTAAGGAAGTCACCCTTCATTCTTGAATTTGCAGGATTCTGCTTATTTTTGGGGTGGGCAACGGCAGTTGCAGTTCCTCTCTGGTTAGCAGGTAGGTACTGGACCACACAGGTCCAAGCACTGAAATGGGAGGGGTTCCGATAATGACATATGACCACTGACCACAAAATGCCACAGGAACGACCCAGAAAGGAGGGAGAGTTTCAGCAGAGTCCCATCAGATGATCTCTTCTCAGAGGTCCCTATTCAGGCCCAGGTTATGCGTGGAAATCCTTGTCTAGTTAGTTATCCTGGAAAGCTGCATTATATACCTGCGAAAGCCCAGCAGTGAGCAAAATCCCAGCGGTACAGAAGGGAGAACTTGGCCAGCCTGTCTGGCACCTTCTAATCCCTTCGGCACATCTACCCTCAACTCAACCTTCCCCACAGCGCATGAGGAGCCTGAGGCTCAGGGAGGTGAGGAGCCCCGGGCCTCTCAGCACCTGAGGGGGGCAGGAACAAGAGCTGCCCTTGAATGACCAGAGGAAGTGTGAGGGAAGCCTTCCTGTCTCCATGGAAACTTCCTAAGCATGCACTTCTTTGGAACCCAATGTTCCAAAAGGTGTGCTCGATGCTCCTAATTATTCCCCTCTTAGTAGCCCCACGAGGGTTTGTCCTGGGCTCTCTGGGCAAAATGAACATCTTTTTCCAGAGTGTAAGCTACTACAACCCCAGGCCCTGCTTACTCGGTCCTCTGAATTCAAAAATAACTAGTCACAAAAACCTATGATCAGGTGCGTGCCCCTCACCCTACCCAGGGACTGATCTTCAGTTTACCTTACTGTCCTCATTTCTCTCTCTTAATTGTTTTTACTCTTTTGAAAGACTTGCACTAAAGCCCAGGCTGGCCTCAAACTCTCAATCCTTCTGCCTCAGCCTCCCAAGTAGAGGGATTATAGGTGTGCACAATCACACCCAGCTTCTCTTTTAATTCTTAAGAACAACACACACTTATATAGTGATTTTTACTTCCAAACTACCAGCCGAGGAACCACACATAGCACACAGCTCACAGATTATATTTATGTCTCTGATCCATGGAAATGTAATATAGTCACACGTTGTCAGTTAACGATGGGGATGCGTCCTGAGCAATGCGTGGTTAGGCAATTTCATCATTGTGTAAACATCACTGAGGGTGCTTACATGAGCTATGACATCACTGAGCAATATAATCTCATGAGACCACTCATTTTTACAGTCTGTTGTTGATCAA
This sequence comes from Hystrix cristata, assembly GCA_004026905.1. NCBI lineage: Eukaryota > Metazoa > Chordata > Mammalia > Rodentia > Hystricidae > Hystrix > Hystrix cristata. The sequence continues at coordinate 152,021 of PVJO010001878.1, forward strand.
AGCATTGTTACGTGGCATATGACTGTATTAATAATTTTTTATGGTGTGTCTAAACTTCACAAGGAGAACAGTAACTCCTTGTGTCAAAGGAATGAATTTGCCATTCCTTGCACCTTCCTTGGCCCCAACCGGACCCAAAGAGTACATTTTTGAAATGCATGGGTGTGCGCTCAAGCATGCAGGAGGCTGACAGAGGACAGGGACATCGAGCCACCCTTGATCACACTCCACGGCAGTCTCCCTTCATGGAGCTAACAACTCAGCTGGGCTGGGAGGAGAAGGCCATGGTGGGACCCCGCCCTGCTGTGCCTCTCAGGTACCAGCCCAGCCCTGCAGCTGAGTGTCTGGAAGCTCCTGGCTCACTGCAGCTGGACCCTGAACAAAGATCACAGTGTGCCCAGTGAGCATCCATATGGATACAATCACAGCCACAAAGATCTCAAAGGAAGCAAAGCATGATGGTGCACACCTGTAAACCCAGCACTCTAGGAGGCTGAGACAGGAAAATCACAAGTTCGAGCCCAGCTTGGGCAACATAGCAATTTAATGAGACCCTGTCTCAAAAAATTTATAAAAGGGCCGGGGATGCAGTTCAGTGGAAAGGCCTTAGGTTCCATTCCCAGTACCAGAAAAATAATTTTAAAAAGCCTCAAAGGAAAGAGAGCTCACAGGCTGCTGGAAGAGAAGAGCAGGACCCAGAAAGCTGGGGCTCAGCACCCAGTTTTGGGTCCCATGCAGTTGCAGGACAGGAAGAGGCAGAGCTGGCTTCCCCAGGGAGGTGCAGCAAGGAGGCTCAGAGGCCGGACAGCCTTGGGGTTAAATCCAGTTCTGCCCCTGAGTGGTCAGGGTCATGGGTCCAGGGTCATTTGTCTTCAATGTCCCTTTCCTCCTGGAAAGAGACACAGAACATATGAGATCATATGTGCACTGTTCCTGGCAAAATTTTCCTACATGGCACATGGGAGTGCCCTTTTAGTGCTTTCTATGTCCGCCTCAACTTTTTTTTTTTTAACTCAAAAAATATACCACTTAAGTCTTGGGAAGAAATCTTTATCTTGGGAGTAAAACCCAGTCATGACCTCGATTATGTGATTTCATCCATTCATCTAATATTAGTTGAAATAATCTACCACATGCCAGGTACCATTCTAAGTTCTTGGGCTATACTCGTGAACAAGAGGGCGGGAAATGGCACTCTCTTTGCAAAGCCTACACACTAACAACAAATGAGCAGATTATCTTATGTTTTAGAATGTGAAGAGTACCTGGCAGAAAAGAATGAACAGCACAGGGAAGGAGGTTGAGGGTGGGAGAAAGGTGCAGGGGTTTTAAGCATGATGTTCAGGGCACATCTCACTGTGGCGACACTGGAGCAAAGACTGAAGGCAGAGGTTAGATAAGAAGTGACCCAGGCAGAGAGAACTGCCACCACAAAAGTAGGAGAGCAGTTAGTATGTCTCGGGAGCAGCAGGAATGGTTTGGGAGAGGAAAATATAGAACGAGATGGGGCACAGCAGACACTAGGCATGGCCTCGTAGGCTGTTATAAAGATCCTAGTTTTTCCTCCATGATGAGGGCACCTCATGGGATGCAAGCAGAGGAATAATATAACCTGTGACCATGTTGGCTGGGACCTCAGGCAGGAAGAGGCCACAGACAGAAGCCGAGACCAATGAGGAGCTACTGCAGTTATCCTAGCGGGAGACCATGGTGGCTTGACTGGAGTAGTGGAAATGGACAGAAGGGGTCAGATTCTGGACTTATTTCCCTCTCTGGTCCTCAGTTCCCTAATCTGTAATGATTCCACATCCCCTTTCTATTCCCCACAGAGGTACAAAAATAAGTGGAAGCCAACAACTACATATGCAATGGCTTGGGACCATTTCTATTTGAAACACCCCTAGAAACTCTTGCTGGTGCAGGAATTTAGTGAGCTTCAAATGCTGACATATAGTGAAGGATGAGGATGGGTGGTCTGCACAGGACCCACCTGACCACATGTCTGCCTCATACATGCACAGGTGCATACACACACAGAGCACATGCATACATAGAATGAGTACACACACACACACACACACAAACAAGGGGACTTGGGGAATAATCACATGAATGAATGCTGGTACAGTGCCTCCACAATGCCTGACGCACAGCACAGTCTCACAAGACCCCTGTTCCTTCTCAGCATTCCTTAGGATTGAATCCCACCTTGGGGCAGAGAAAGCTGTAGATCATCCAGCACAGAGAAGTCCACTTGTACATAGCTGAGAAGTGCCTACGTTGCTATTGTTGTTTTACTATCCTGTTTACCATTAGCTGGAAACAACTTCCTTTACCACACCCTGCTGGGGCCGTGTCGCTGAGCTTCCTTGGGCCAGGGTGAGACCCTGAACTTGGGAGACAGCCTCGGGAAGAGGAGGAGCAGAGCCAAGGCTGGGAGCCACATGGGAGGCAGCGCACTGGCTCGGGGGCCCTGCTGTCCAGGGGACCCCTCTGGAAGGGGTCGAGCCAGGGTGACCAGACATCCCAGCTAGATGCATCCAGGAGGCCAGTCTGGAGATCCGACAGTCCCAGACATCAAGGCTGAATGTCACTCGTCACACTGCCTGCTCTGGAGGGCCACACAAAAGGCCGCACCCGGCTCCTAACATTTAGTTCTCCCCAAGGCAGAGAGCCATGTGGGTGAAGAAGAGGACAAAGGGTGCTTTGGCACAACGGAAGGGAAACAAGACAAATAGGAAAGGAAGGGAATTTGGCGGGAAGAGAGACAGGGTGGTCACATAATGTGGGAGGCTGTGCCAAGCCTGTCCTTGTGTTCCTGTCAGGATTCTGCCCTGTCCTGTGGCCACAATTCAGCTCAAGACATACTTAGGGAGCAATTCCCCGGGGGATGGGGGGTGGGGTGCTGGGAACTACAGGAGGCCATACAGGAACTACCCTGCCAGGCCAGCCTCAAATCGCCTCCATGAGGTCAGGAAGCCTCGGAGCCAGTCACAGACTGGACAAGGAGGAGTGGTCAGCCCAGGGTGTCCCAGCCAAGGACAGTGCTGGACGCCCTTCAGCCCCTGCCCTGTGAGAAGCCCCACCCACTGAGGTAGTGCCAACAGGTCTCCTGGATGAGCAGCAGCAGAGTGAGAGGACACATTTTGGGGCCTCAAAGGGAATTTCTATTTCTAATTGATATGGCAGCCAGCAGCAGCTGCAGGACAAGAGCAGCAAAGAGCTCTGACTCAGGAGCATCCTGAGCAGGGATGTGGGCTATGGAAAGAGCCCCAGGCCACAGGGCGGAAGCCTCCAGCGGCTACTCCAGGGCTCCCTCTCCCAAGGCCTGGCAGCTCTGGGTTCGCCCAGGGTATGCCCCACAGGGAAGCTGAGAAAAAGGCCCAAGGCCAAGGTGCGGAAACCAGGGCTCAGCAACTTGGTTCTACTGCTCCCATCATTTCCAAAGCACCACTGTCCCCAAGGCCAAGGCCACTGCCCACTAGGGGACACCCCCCCTCTAGAATTCTAGGTTGATGGTGCCAAGAGGGGCCCAAGCAGCCAGGTCATTCAAGTCCTAATCTTACAGGCGAGGATAGAGAAGGCAGCGGTAATACCCAGGAGGGAGTGTAGCCTGGACTTCAGCACAAGACCTTGGGTACAGGAAGAGCAGACTGCAATCCCATCTGGCCTTGTGACATCCTCACCTGAGCCAGGAGGAACACGCACCTCCATCACGGGGCAGCCAGGAAGGGCAGGTGAGCTGATGTTTGTAAAGTGGGTAGCACAGGGCCATGTACAATGAGCGGTGTCACCTGGCATGGCACAGACAGCCAGGCAGAGCAAGTTGGGGTCAGAGCTCCACCAGCCACCGCTTCTACGGTGCCTCACTGTCAGCAGCCTGGGTGGCCCTTCCCTCTGGCTGGCCTGGCCACCATAGGCCCCAGGAGCTAAGGCAGATTTCCTTGGGTTCATGGACTTCATAGACCCACCCTGAGGGGCTCCAGCTCAGAAACACCCTCCCAGGACTGTGCAGCCAGTGCCCAAGGAAACCCAAAGGGCGGGGATGGAGGAGCCAGGGGGAAGACGCCTCCAAGGAATGACAGTGCAACTCTCCCTGAAAGCCTTCTCAGTTTGAGCCCAGATGTCCCACCCACCCACCTGCCATCACTGCTGGGTTCAAGTGAGAGGCCTCCTTTGCCCATAACGAGGCGGGCTCAACAGGATGTCACTCTGCAGGACGCAGCTGTGGACGTTGCTCCAGCGCCTGTCCATGCTCAGGACAGCAGGGAAAGGGTAGTGGGCTGTCCTCTTCAGCCCCCACTCCTGCTCCCCAGACACCCCTACCATGGCCTTTCCCACGGAACCTGTCTGAGGAACTATATGAAACCAGCACATAGTAGTTGCTCAATTCACATTTCAATGAGCAACTGTCTGCTGTCACTTAACTCTGCCCTGCACAGTCGCCTGGCCATGGCTGCAGGCTCAGATCAGGCCAAGTGCCCACAAGACCAGCATTAACTAGAGAAAGTGATGGAGAAAAACCAGGGCAAGGTAACAAAGACGGCGTTCACTAAGAGATACATTTACTGCATTTCTTTCATCTTGTGACCCTTGCTGACAGATATGAAAATGCCTTTCCCTGATTCCTAAATAGCCTCTCTAGTTCCACCGCCTAGCTTTTTGTTTTTCCCTACAATCTATTTCTCTTTCTCTTTGAGCTACGTTTACTCCCTGCTTTTTACTCTGCTTAAACACTGATTATGCGCCAGCCTATCTGGGTGATATGTCTGATTGCTGCACAAACTACCTGCTTAACCTGGTTGAATAAGCCACTCAATTGCTTTGGGCATGAGTTTCTCCTGCTGTCAAATGGGGACAATATTGCTACAAGCCCTTGGAAGAATGCAGTGACATGAGGAGGGGTTGCCCCTTCCCGCCACCTCTCCCAATAACCCACGGTGTGCTTTCAGAGTTGGGGGTGATGGTGGCCTTATTGAGCATGTCACCCAGGAAGCTGCCATTACACACAGCTCTACTCTCCCTGCCCCGAGCAGCCTGTGCAAGAGGAGAGACGAGGGAAAGCAGTCCAACAGGAAGAAAAGGGTTGGGGTATCAGGACTGAGCACTCTCTCACTCTCTGGCTCTCTCTCTCTCTCTCTCTCTCTCTCTCTCTTCTCTGCAGTGTGTGTGAATTTGTGTGTGTGTGTGAGTGTGTGTACTCACTCTACTCCCTTGAGTCTCAGGAAAGAAAGAAACCAGAACAAAAGTTCTAAGAACAGACAAAGGCCGAGGAAGGGGAAGAGGGCCAGGATTCGGTCTGCGTCACAATAGGCAGCCCTCAGGAGGAGGAGAAGCCTGGGCCACAGGCTGGGCATGTGTCACACAGCGCCTGCGTCTCCCAGACACCAGGGCAGGGCAGGGCACTGCGGGGAGAGAGGTCAACCTGCGGGCGACAGGTTCCCCGGCTGGCCAGCTGGGGAGGGAGGTGGCCGCGCCAGGATGGAGGAACCTCTCATTAGCTGTCTGAGAGACTCTTCCCCAAGCCGACTGCTGGCAGCCTCCGCCAGCAGGATGTGCCTCACGCAAACCTCACAGAAACAGATCCTGCTTGCTCTTCTCACTCTGCCTTCATCCTGAGCCCTTCCCTTCGTCTGCCTTCGGCTTTCAAATCCTCTAGGCCATCACCACCTTCACCAACACAGGGCAAGGAAGACTCTTAGCCTGGCAGGGAGGTCTGAACTGACCCACTTCTCCCCACCCCTGTGCTCATTATGTGCCGTCGGACCCCCTAACTACTGGGGCCCCATGTCACTACTGAACACAGAGGTCACCTGATCTTAGCACCCCAGAGCTAAGAGGTCACTTGCAGAGAACACTCCAGCACTTTCTGAAAGTCAATTCCTAATGCAATCAAACTGGCCAGTCAAAACAATGACCAAAACTTAAATATTTTCCACCCGCATTAATCAGCCTAATAACTCTTTAATGACTTCCTAAGAAAAGTGTTAAAAAAAAAAAAGCCCTGTTTGTTTTGATTTGGTCGGTCTTTCCCACCCTTGGTTAAGGCTGTCATTGTCTCTGCATGGCACAAGTCAGCCTGGCTTTTTAGGAAGGAAGAAATAATCTACTGCGGATGGGGCCCGTGCTATTGACCTGCAGGTCAAGAGAGAGGGTGTGGCTGGAGAGCTGGCATCCTGGCCCGCAGGCTTCTCGCCACCTCAATGCCACCATCCATCTATGAAGGAAAGATAACCAC